>PVKS010015378.1:0-23473 GCA_004027875.1 Aplodontia rufa | reverse complement strand
CATCCATTTTTTATTTTGAGACAGAGTTTTGCTGTATTGCCCAGACTGACTTTGAACTTGCAATTCTCCTGCCTCAGCCTCCTGAATCACTGGGATCACACACGTGTGTCATCACACCTGCTTTATTGTTGTCTTTTTTTTTTTTTAACAACTTTATTTAGTTTTTCACATGGCTTTAGTTGCACCAACACTTAGTTGTGTACGTGGTGCTGGGGTTTGAACCCGGGTCCTCGTGCTTACCAGGCAAGCGCCGAAACCGCTGAGCCACCGCTCCAGCCCCTATTGTTGTCTTTCTTAACGGTTAGTTAGGAGTTATTAGAAACTGTGAATTTACGACTTTCTGAACAATTGAATTTGAATATTTTGAATATGTCAAAATAATGAGACTACTATTGTTAATCTCCTTAATACTAAAAACAAATTACTCTTCCAAGGATTTAGGTAATTTAAAATAAACCTTCAGTTTATGGTCTCTTATTTTTGAAGTTTATGAGTTAAACAAAAGAATTATGGAAGATCCAACAAAGGTTTTCTTTTCATCTGCTAATAGTGTTCAACTAGAGTGTCCTGGAGCTGAGTGCAGTGGCACATGCCTGCAATCCCAGCTGCTGGAGAGGTTGAGGCAGTAGGATCTCAAGTTCAAAGCCAGCCTCAGCAATTTAGTGAGACCCTGTCTCAAAATAAAAATAAAAAGGGCTGGGGATGTGACTGAGTGGTTAAGCATCCCTGGGTTCAATCCCTGTTACCAAAAAAAAAAAAAAAAGTGTCCTGGAAGTTATGTTGAGGTGGGGAGGGAGGTGATAAAGCATCAGTTTGAGAAATGTGGAGCCCTGCTTTCTTGCTCTAACTTTCTATGCATTTTTTTGAAAAGCATTGTGGGTTTTGGCACCTTTTGTGAACTAAGTTCAATGCCCTCCATTCGGATTTGCCTAATTGAACTATGAGAAAGCAATTCCATTTTCTCTCCCCTTGGGAACTGAACAAATGGAAATGACTTCCAGGCAGTCAACCAGCTGGTCACTATAGAGACTTTTTACAAAAACTTTTGAATGATGGGAAACATGATGTAATGCATAAGGTTGAGCCAACTGCATATCTGCATTCCTACTGGGGCTTTCCCACTGTGATCGGAGTCATGCCTTAGACAAACTGTTGTCCTAATCACAGCTCCTTGCTTTGATTTCTCCTTGATAAAATGAAAATGAAGCTATACCACTTCTTGTGGTATTTCAGCAAGAGGTCTCTTGTGCTTATACTCCTTTGGTCCCCTTAAGAATTAAATGTGACATGAACCCAATCTTAGCTCTACAATAAAAATATAGTGGGAAGATGGAAATAAAGGAGTTTTTCTGAAGCATACCCTTCCTCCTTGCAAAATTTCTGTTGTTCCCCAGATAGTTCCAGTGAAGAATTGCAGTTTCATTTATTTTGTACTAGTCAGCTCTTAATTAAGCACATGAATGGAGAGGAGCAGTGGCGCACATAATCCAAATTAGTGAATATCATTTTCTGGTGAATTACCCACCCTTTGCCCCTGCTACCCTGAGGGTTACCATGATTATCAACAGCAGCAGGAGCCCTTCCACAGGCTTGGTGAAAAAACAGTTGAAGTGTTAATGATCCCTTTTTCTGGTGTAAAACAAAGCATCTTTAACCACTGTTCATTGTCCCCAGCTGCTCTTACCAAGGCTGTGCAGGGAAATTATGCTCCAGGCAGCTTCTAGTGGTAGAGGAAACAATCATTCTTACATAATACACTGCCCAGCCGGGCCTTCTTCCTTTTTCCCCTCTGCCTCCACATGTTTTATAGCCATGGAATACCTGCAAAATCAGCAGGAAGGTATGGGAGCAAATAGTATTTATATCTAAACTGATTTTTCTAGTTATTGTGGCAACAGATTTTCCTTCCTGATTTTCTCCCAGTCTATTATTAAAATTTTTTTGCATTCCCTCAGCTTACTAATGAAAAATAGAAAGTCACCCTGGCACATTTGAGTATAAAAAAAGTGGTAAAAGAAAGCTAGCCTAAATCGGAAAGAGTTGACAAGATAGTAAACCTAGGCCCTGAAGAATATCTATAGGTTTTAACCCCTTTTCTTTGGTTGCCAAAAACCGGGATGAAATGTGACTGCCAAAATGTTCAAATATTGTTTGAGTGATTTTCTACCATGGGAGTGGGTTGCACTGAGCTAAGCATTATCTAACCTGGTCTCTTGGCAACCAATGTAGGTGAAATAGGCCAGGGCTAAAAGGTGCATCCCTTTACCTTGGAAAAGAGCAAAGTGGACTCTGTTGGAGATGAAACCCAAAGACATACCAAGTTAGTTCACCAGTAATCAGACATAAGCTCAGGAAAGTTACACTGGCCGCAATGCCCTCAGCTCCTTTCATATAAATATCTAGATGACTTTACATTCATTTAATGATTTGTATTTTGGAATCTATTATATATTTCCTGTGTAACTCCCATAATCATCCTAGCCAATGTAGCTATTAACTTTCATTTTTATTGATTATGAAGAAATAACTTTCCAAAAGTGGAACCAAGCCAAGCATGGTGTGGTGTATGTACACCTGCAAACCCAGTGACTGGGGAGGCTGAGGAGGAGGATCCAAGTTCAAGACCAACTTAGCAAGGCCCTCAGCAATTTAGAATGAACCTATTAGAATAAGAAATAAAGGCCTGGTGATGAAGCTTTGTGGTAGAGCACCCCTGGGTTCAATCACCAGTACAAAAAAAAAAAAAGCCTCAAATGTCCACTGGCTGGTAAATGGATAAATAAAACATGGTATATTTAAAATATTCTTTTTTAATTTAATTTTTTATTAGTGCATTAAAGTTATACATGATGATGGGCTTTGTTACATACATGCACACAATATAATTTGGCCAGTATCCCCCCATTGCTCCTCTAATCTCCTGGTTTCTTGCTTCTGGTGATCATCCTTTAAATTATTTATCTATTTGTTTATTTTCTTTTTTTTACTATTCCCATTTATACTGATTGGGAATGACTTAGTTTCCTAGAGGTTCAAATTTATTTTTCACTTCCCCCAGCCCTCCCTTTTTTCCCTACTGTCCTTCCTCCCCTCTCCCCTTCTGCATTCTGTATTCCACTAGACTTCCTTTGGCTTCTATTAATTTGTATTTGGTTCTTTATGAAATCTTATCCTTCCCTCCCTCTTTATTTTACTCTAGTTTCCGCAAATGAGAGAAAACATACAACTTTTTGAATTTCTGAGTTTGGCTAATTTCACTAAGCTTGATATACTCCATCTCCATCCATTTGCCAGTGAACGCCATAATTTCATTCTGATAGCTGAGTAGAACTCCATTAAACAGTGGAATATTCTTTGGCAATAAAAAAGAATGAAGGGGCTGGAGCAGTGGTGGCTCAGCAGTTACAGCACTTGCCTGGCATACACAAAGACGTGGGTTCAAACCCCAGAACCACATACACAACTAAGTGTTGGAAAAACAAAAATCGGATGAAAAAAAAAAAGATGACTCCCTTAAAAAAAAAAAAAAAGGAATGAAGTATTAGCATATACCACAACGTGGATGAACCTCAAAATATGCTAAGTAAAGGATGCCAGTCATGTAAGACTCCATATTGTATAGTTCTATTTATATAAAATATACAGAATAGACAAATCTGTAGAAACAAAATAGATTAATGTTATCCTGGGGTTGGGAGGAAATGGGGAGTGACTAGTACTAGTGGATATGGAGTTTCTTTTGGGAATAAAAAAAACATAAACTTGACAATTCTGAATGTACTAAAAACCATTGAATTATACACTTTAAATAGACATCGTATTTTATGCTCTGTGAGTTACATTTTAAGCTGTTGGGTGAGGTATGTGTGTGTGATGGTGGGGGTGGGGGTGGGGATTGAATCCAGAGCCTTATGTATGCCAGGCAAGCACTATACCACTGAGCAACATCTCCAGCCCATCAAGCTGTATTTCCATTTTTTTTAATTAGATGATTATGGAGTTACAATTGAGGGGGAAACATTGTCAAACAATCAAGAACAAATGTGTATATACATAGTTATCCAAGGCTAATGCCATGTCATGGATGCACCGCTTAGGTTCCCCATGTTTCTATTTTTCCCCCAGAAGACCTCCTGAGTTAAATGGATATCTCCTGGAGGTCAGAGATCACCTTCTGAGATGATTTCCCCCATATTCCCACCCTCCAGTCTCCTAGATATCCTTCCTAAGCCCTCCCCCCATCCTGTGCCCCACCATGTGCCTCCAGGTATCCTAGGCAGTCATCCCCCTGTTTGCATAAAGAATCATACAATTTGAGGTTATTATTAGCTTAGCCATCTCAAGCTGGATTTCTAAAGGTTAAAATGTAACTTACTGGACTGGAGCGGTGACTCAGCGGTTGGAACACTTGCCTGGCATGTGCGAAGGCCTGAGTTTGAACAACTAAATGTTGAAGAAACATAAAGCCAGATGAAAAAACAAAGTTGATTCCCTCTCTCAAAAAAAAAAAAAAGTGACTTACTAAGGTTATATGCAGGCTCACATAGGAGGGCTTAAACACAGATGCACAGCAACACTATTCCACACTGTTGAACTTGGGTGTATTATGCTTAGTTCAGTAAAATAACTGCCACAACCATGAAGGGTTCTCCCCTATTTTGGGCTGGCAGCAGACAGTGGATTCAGTTGCAGTGAAATCAAGATTAACAGGATCAGGGCCATCAGTGGTAACCTACCATTTGGCCAGCCGATTTAGTGGCTTCTGTTTGGGAATATCTATTCTGTGGAGATGGATGTACCCAATAAAGTTAGGGGAAAGAGGCACCAGCCCACAAATCCCAGGTAATCACATTAAGAGATCCTGCCTGCTCTGCCTAATGTTATTAGTTTCTCCCTGTGGAAAGAAAGAATATGACACTACAGGGTACTAAATTTATTGTTTACTCAGTCAATCAACATTTATTGAGCACCCACAGTGTGCAGAGATAGTATCAGGCCAGGACTTAAAAAAAAATGACAAGTTCTTCCCCTGAGGGATCTACAAGATTAATGAAAATATTCTCTCTGCCCTTGAGGAACTTCCAAACTGCTGAGGGAGAGAGTTGCAGGTTTCAGGGGTCTCCCAATCTAATGGGAAAAGAAGATGACCACCATTGAAACAGTTTTTTTTTTTTTTAAGGACAGAGAGAGAATCAATTTTTCTTGAGTTTTTCACATGGCTTTCATTGCTCTGACACTTAGTTGTGTATGTGGGTGCTGGGGTTTGAACCCGTGTACTCGCGCATGCCAGGCAAGCGCCGCAACCACCGAGTCACTGCTCCAGCCCCATTGAAGCAATTTAAGGACCCAAAGATAAGGGAAGTCATTCTGCAAACTGAGGACATAAAAACTGTGGGACCTCAGTGTTAATACAGATTTAACCTAAGTCAATAATACTCTTACAGATTTGTGCTTTGGACAAAGTGGAGGGACAGAGATGACAGACAGGGTGAGAATACTGTAAGGGTCTCTGCAAAGGCAAAAGAAGAAAAGGAAGAAGCAGCAGAATGCAAAGGACTTTTTATTTTTTTAAGAGAGAGGGACTACTTCTCTAAGAAAAACACCAAATGGCGGATGACGCCGGTGCAGCAGGAGCCCCCCCCCCCATGGGTGGCCTTGGCGGCTTCCACAGAGGCTTTGGCAGCAGCCTCCCAGGACATGGTAGTGGTGGCCGCAAGGCGGAAGACAAGGAGTGGATCCCAGTCACCAAGCTGGCCTGCCTGGTTAAGGACATGAAGATCAAGTCCCTGGAGGAGATCTATCTCTTCTCTCTGCCAATCAAGGAGTCTGAAATCATTGACTTTTTCCTGGGGGCATCACTCAAGGATGAGGTTTTGAAAATAACGCCTGTACAAAAGCGACTCGTGCTGGCCAGCGGACCAGGTTCAAGGCATTTGTTGATATAGGGGACTGCAATGGTCACGTTGGCCTGGGAGTTAAATGCTCCAAGGAAGTAGCCACTGCTCTCTGAGGGGCCATCATCTTGGCCAAGCTCTCTATTGTTCCTGTACAGAGAGGCTACTGGGGAAACAAAATTGCCAAACCCTACACTGTCCCTTGCAAGGTGACAGAACGTTGCGGGTCTGTACTGGTGCACCTCATCCCTGCTCCCAGAGGTACTGGTATTGTCTCAGCCCCTGTGCCCAAGAAGCTGCTGCTGATGGCTGGTATTGATGACTGCTACATTTCTGCCAGGGGCTGTACACCACCCTGGGCAATTTTGCCAAAGCCACCTTTGATGCTATCTCCAAGATATACAGCTACTTGACTCCAGATCTCTGGAAAGAGACAGTGTTCACCAAGTCTCCCTATCAGGAATTCACTGATCAATTTGTGAAAACCCATACCAGAGTCTCTGTGCAGAGGACCCAGGCTCCAGCTGTGACTGCTACATAGGGTTTTTATACAAAAAAATAAAATTGAATGGAACCTGAAAAAAAAAAAAAAGAGAAGGACTGAGAGAAGATCAATTTTATTGAGTTTTTCATGTGGCTTTCTTTGCTCCAACACTTCTTGAGTATGTGGTGCTGGGGTTTGAACTTGTGTCCTTGTGCATGCCAGGCAAGCGCCATAACCACTGAGCCACTGCTTCAGCCCCTGCAAAGGACTTTTAAGAGCTAGAATATTTTAAATAGTCCATATCTGTCCTAAACAAATCATATCTAAGAAGCTCAGGTGAACAAAGAGCAGATGGGGTAAGGATGGTGGTTATGATAGAAGTTTTCAAAATCCCAATCTGCAAGACTCCCAGCACTGGGGCCGGAGCTCTAGGTAACACACATCTTCCCTTTCCATATCTCATCCTGCCTCTCTGATTCCTTGTTTTGTTTTGGGGAAGGATGTTTGCTTTTTGATAACAGGAATTGAACCCAGTGGTCCTTAACCACTGAGCCACATCCCTGGCCCTTTTTTAAATTTTGAGACAGGGTCTTAAGTTGTTCAGGCCCTCACTAAGTGGCTGAGTCTGGCTTTGACATTGCCATCCTTCTGCCCCAGTCTCCCAAGCTGCTGGGACTATAGGAGTGCTCAATGTCTAGCTGATTCCTTGTTTTTGTTTCAGTATAAGCCAACTTTCTCTGTCTCCTGGACCACATGAAGTAAAATGGTTGCTGCCCATAGCTCTGGATTTTTTTTAATTTATTAAGGAGTTGAGTTATTGTACAATCATAAATGCATATAAAATAACATCATATGCATTTTTTCCTAAACCAGAATTATCCCCACATCACCCACACCCCTGGCTCTTGATTCTTCTATATTTTGCCCCTACATGTGGTATAAATGTTCAGAATGTAAAATTTCCAAAGTTGAATGATAGCATAAGTATTATTTGGATTCTCAGGGGGTAAAGAGTATGCTACATTGTTCATTGTCTCTCTAGATCCCTCCCCATCCTCCCTCTCTAGCTCTGGATTTTTTTTTTTTTTAAAGAAAGAGGGGATAGTGAGAGAGAGAGAGAGAGAGAAACAATTTTTATTTAGTTTTCATGTGATTTCCATTCCTTGGACACTTCATTGTGTATGTGGTGCTGGGGTTTGAACTCGCATACTTCCACATGCCAGGCAAGCACTGTAACCACCGAGCCACCTCTCCAGCCCTAGCTCTAGATTTTTAAGCTACCCCATCTGCCCCATAAAAAAATGTCAGGTTTTTGCTCTTATTCAATGTAGTCCTCGAAACCCTAGCCAGAGCAATCAAATAAGAGAAGGAAATCAAAGGGATATGAATAGGAAAAGAGAAGTTAAACAATATTTGCCAATGATATGATCCTATACCTGGAAGAACCAAAAACTCCGCCAAAAAGTTATATCAGAAGACTTCTAGAGGGGGCTGGAGCAGCGACTCAGCGGTTTTGGCCCTTGCCTAGTATGCACGAGGACCCAGGTTCGAACCCCAGTACCACGTACACAGCGAAGTGTCTGATCAATGAAGGTCATATGAAAAACTAATAAAATTGATTTACAAAAAGACTTCTAGAGTTTATAAATGGATTTATTAATGTTGCAGGATACAAGATCAACACCCATAAATCAATAGTCTTCCTATACTCCAACAGTAAAGAGGAAATCAGCCAAAGAGGAAATCTGTCCCACTCACAATAACCTCAAAATGATTAAAATACCTTGAGAATTAATCTAATAAAGGAAGTAAAAGACCACTACAATGAAAACTATCAAACACTGAAGAAATTGAAGACCTGAGAAGATGGAAAGACATTCCATGTTCTTGGTTAGGCAGAATCAATATGATTGAAATGGCCATTCCGCCAGAAGCTCTACAGATTCAACACAATCCCCATCAAGATACCAATGTCATACTTCACAGATATAGAAAAATCAATTCTCAAATTCATTTGGAAAAATAAGAACCCATAATAGCCAAAGCATTACAAAGCAGAAAAGAAAAAAGAAAGAAAAAAAGCCGGAGGTATCGCAATACCTGATCTGAAATTATACAATTATACTGTAGAACTGTAGTAACAAAAATAGTATCATACTAATATCAAAATCATCGTGAAGATCAATGGAGTAGACCAGAAGACACTGAGACAAACTCACAAATCTTCAACCATCTGATATTTGACAAAGGGGGCAAAAATATAGCTTGGAGGAAAGAGAGCTTGTTCAACAAATGGTGCTGGACAAACTGGAGAGCATATGCAGACAATTGAAATTAGATCCTCTCTCTCACCCTGCACAAAAATCAAATTGAAATGGATCAAAGAATTAGTATTTAAACTAGCAACCATACAATTATTAGAAGAAAAATAGGATCAACAGTCCACCATATTGGTGTAGGCACCTTCTTAGCAAGACTCCCATTGTGCAAGAATTAAAGCCAATAATGAGTGGGATGCCATTAAACTGAAAAGCTTCTACACAGCTAAGGAAATAGTCAAGCTTGTCAAGAAAGAACCTACAGAATAATGGAAAATCATGACCCGTTACTCCTCCATAGGGAACTAATAGCCAGAATATACAAAGAACTAAGAAAACCTAACACCACAAAAAAAAAACAAAAAAACAAAAAAAAACAACCCAATCAATAAATGGGCTATGGAACTAAACAAACTTCTCAACAGAGGAAGTTCAAAAAGCAATTAAATATATGTGAAAGTGTTCTACATTACTAACAATCAGAGAAATACAAATTAAAAAATTATGTTAAAATTTCACCTCTAGTCAGTATGGCAAAGATGAAGAATATGAACAATAATAGTTGCTGGAGGGGTTGTGTGGAGAAAGGAACACTAACACACTGTTGGTGGGACTGCAAACTGCTGCTGCCACTCTGGAGTGCAGTGTGGAGACTCCTCAAAAAATTAGGGATGGAACCACCATATGACACAGTTATCCCACTTCTGTTTTCTATTTTCACAGAAGACCTAGAGTCAACATATTACAGTGACACAGCTTCAACAATGTTTATAGCAGCTCAATTTACAATAACTAAATTATGGAATCAACCCAGATGCCCTTCATCAGATGAATGGATCAAAAATTGTGATATATCAAAATCATCATGAAAATCATCATTTTATGTATATGAATATATATATATTGGAGTTTTACTCAGCTATAAAAATGATACTATGGCTTTTGCAGGTGTATAGATGGAAATGGGAAAAAAATCATGCTGAGTGAAACAAGCCAAACACAGACTTAAGGGTCAAATGTTTTCTCTGATATGTGGAAGCTAGAGTAAAACCTAGAATAGGATAAAAGTCAAGTTTAGTTAATAAACCCGCCAAATTTGAAGTATCACATATAATCTGGGGGACCCATAGGTACAAAGTGGGGAGGGGAGGGAGAAGAGGGAGAGGAAAAGCAGGTATCAATACTGTAGGGTCAGGTCGGGAGTAGTGGCTCAGCAGTATCGTGCTTGCCTGGCATGCCTGGCATGTGCAAGGACCCGGGTTTAAACTCCAGCACCACATACACAACTAAATTTTCGTTGGAGCAACAAAAATCAGATGAAAAACTAAAGTTGATTCTCTCTCTCTCTCTTAAAAAAAAAACCACTGTTGGGTACACTTGACTATCGTGAGAAGCCAAATTATACTCAGGCAGACATATAAATCTAGAAATTTCAAAAATTAATGTCCGTGTATATGGTCATATCTGTAATGTGGGAATTACAGAGGAGTCAAGAGATCGGGGAGTGGGTGAGAGAGGGGAGAACCTGACAAGGATCGGATTTAAGTTACTTTATCATTACGTATGTGTGTGTGAGGGTGTAGCAACGAATCCCTTCAATATGTAAGGCTAGGTTGGACTAATAAAGAATAAAGAGGAACTGAAGCAGTGGGTCAGTGATTACAGTGCATTCCTGGCACGTGCCAGTACTCGGGTTTGTACCCCAGCACCACATACAAAACAAAGTGTTGGAGCAACAAAAGCCACATGAAAACCTAAATAAAATTGATTCTTTCTCTTACTGTCCATCTCTCTTTAAGGAAGAAAGAAAGAAAAGCCAGGTTTTGAAAGAATGGGAATCTTTTAGTCCAATTTCAAATTCCCTGATGAAGATACTCATTGGCCCTGCTAGAGAGGATCAGTGCTCAATCATTCAACTGTGCCCAGATGGTATACGCTGGCCCCCTTTAGGTCAAGAAAATTGAGAACATTGTAAAAAGGCCCAGAATAGAATACTACTCAGCAGTAAAAAGGGACTATTGATATATGCCAGAACTTGATTGAAACTGCAGGTAAATTTACCATAATTTTTAAATTATGGTAAATTTAAAAAGCATTTAGAATTGCATGCCACATATTGCATTTATGTAATACTTTTGAAATTTCATAACTGTAGAAATAACAGTGATTTCCAACCATAAACATAAGACAAAAAGGGAGGAGTGTTATAGGAGGTCTCTGGAAGGGATCCTGTGGCGATGGCCCTGTTCTATATTGGACTACGCTGCTGGATACACGTGACCAAACTGCATAGAACTAAACACACGAATAAGAACAAGTAAAATTAGAGAAATCTGAATAAGTTATGAATTGTGACAACACTGGCATCTTGGTTGTGATATCATAGGTAAGTTTTTGGTGATGTTACCGTTGGAGAAAACTGTAAAGGGCACATGAGATCTCTCTGTACTGTTTTTTACAACTGCATGCAAATCTATTATTATCTCAAAGTTAAAATTTTAAAAGTTTTATTTAGAAAGCAGTTCAGAGAGTGTATCATACTGTAATGAAGGAGGGAGTTGCGACTGAGATGAAAGTACAGTGTTCCTAGTGGGGCAGTAAAAAAGGCTTCCTGTTCAGGACAACCTGTTCTTTTGGTGGTTGTTGGTATTCTTTGACTTGTGACATTATTCCAAAATTTGCTTCTGTGGTCACAGTGTCACTTCCTCCTCTTGATGTGTGTGCTTCCTTGTATCTCTCTTAAAAGGACATTTATCACTGATTGTAATGACCACTTGGGTAATCTAGGATAAGTGCTTTCTTTAAGATCCTTGCCGTGCTGAGTGTGGTGGTGCATGCTGTAAGCCCAGCTACTTGGAAGGCTGAGGAAGAAGGAATGCAAGTTTGAGGCCAGCCTCTGTAATTTAGTGAGACCCAGTCTCAAAATAAAAAAATAAAAAGGGCTGGGAATGGAACTCAGTGGTAGAGTGTCCCTGGGTTCAAGCCTCAGTACCAGGAGAAAAAAAAAAACCTTGACCTAATCACATATTTTGACACTTACTCTTCCCCCTTTCCCCCAGTAGTGGGGATTAAACCCAGGGTTCTCTATCACCATTCTATATCCCTAGCCCTTTTTACTTTTTTATTTTGAGACAGGGAGGATCTCACTAAGTTGCTCAGGTTGGTCTCATACTTGTGATCATCCTACCTCAGGCTTTCTAGTCACTAAGATTTCAGGCTTGCACTACTACTCTGGCTAGAGGTTCTGGAGATTAACACTTAGACATCACTTTGTGGGGACCACTATTCAGTACACTACAGGGAGGGAAGAAGAGATAATTACTAACCAAGTACGGTGGCATGCACCTGCAACCACAGTTACAGGAAGTGAAAGCAAGAGAATCACTTGGGGCCAGGCCTCATTAAGGGCAACTTAATGAGAACCCCATCTAAAACAACAACAAAAACAAAAACGGTGGCTCAGCAGTTATGGTGCTTGCCTGCATGCACAAGTACACAGGTTCAAACTCCAGCACCACGTACACAACAAAGCAATGAAGGTCACATGAAGAACTAAAGTTGATTTTCTCTCTCTCTCTCTCTCTCACTGTACCTCTTTCTTTATAAAAGAAAAAGGAGAGAAAAAGAAAAAAAGACTAGGCTTTTGACCCAGGCAAACAAGATAGATACCATGGGAGGAGGAGACTTTAGGAGTTTTGCGCATGTTAAATTTGAGAAACTTGCAGGTGTGGCAGCTGGATAAATGTTTCAGCAAAGGCTTGAGCTGGAGCTGCAAATTGTCATTGATGTGGTTGGAATGGCTAAAGCCATGGAAGTGAATGAGATGATCTAGAGAGAGTGCGAAGAAAGGTGGGTTGAGGACAGACCCTGAATCACCAGAAGCCATCCAAGGGGGGAAAACAGAACAGAACAGGAGAAAAGTGGCAATCAGAACACCAAGCAAGAAAATGACTTCAGAAAATGAATCCAGAAAGAGAGAACCAATGCAGAAAGATGACAAAATGTACTACAGTGGGTAACTAGACATCATCCCCAAGATTGGTGCTTTTACTCGTCACCTTTGACTGGACAGTGCCTCCAATTGCTTATTTTTTCATTTATTTTTGGTACTGAGGGTTGAACCCAGGGGCACTTTACCACTGTTAAATTCCCAGCCTTTTATTTTTTTATTTTTTTTTAAAGAGAAAAGGACAGTGAGAGAGAGAGACAGAATCAATTTTTATTGAGTTTTTCACATGGCTTTTGTTGCTCTGACACTTAGTTGTGGATGTGGGTTGCTGGGGTTTGAACCCATGTACTTGCCCATGCCAGGCAAGAGCCCTAACCACAGAGCCACCACTCCAGCCCACTATTTTTTATGATTTTGAGACAGTTGTTCAGGCTGGCCTCCAACTTGTGATTGTCCTGCCTCAACCTCCAAAATTGCTGGGATTACAAAAGAGCTAGAATTTGCACACTACAGAGACACAGCTACATCAATGTTTATAGCAGCTCAGTTTATAATAGCTAAACTATGGAACCAACCTAGATGCCCTTTGCTGGATGAATGGATTCATAAATTGTGGTATATATACACAATGGAGTTCTACTCCACTATTAGAACAATATCAAGACATTTGCAGCCAAATGGATGGAAATGGAAAAAATTATGCTGAGTGAAATATCCCAAACTCAGAGACTTAAGGACAAAATGTTTTCTCTCATATGTTGAAGCTAGTGTAACACCTATGACACAAAGATAGCTGAGTTTAAGTATTAAACTCAACATAGTTGAAACTCCACATAAGCTGGATGAACCATACCTAGGAAGGAGGGGGGAGAAGGGAGGGAGGCAGGGAGGGGAGGGAGGAAAAAGGGGAGTTATCAATACAATGGAGAATACTCAGCTCCCATTAGAAGGCAGAAAGCCTCATGTCTATGTTCATTTCAAGCTATAGTATGGTGGGATTACAGAGGGGAATGGATCGGGGGGTAGATCCTGGTCTAGGATCGACCTCAATTTACTGTCTCACTATGTCAATATCCATGCATGCATGGTTATGTAACTACAATTCCCTCCAATATGTAAGTCTATGTCAAACTAATAATAAAAATAAAAATTTAAAAATAAAAAAATTTAAAATTGCTGGGATTATAGGCATGAGCCACCACACCCAGCAGTATTTATTTCTTGGTTTTTTTTTCAGGGCTGAGGATCGAACTCAGGGCCATGCCCGTGCTAGGCAAGCGCTCTGCCACTGAGCTAAATCCCCAACCCCTGCAGTATTTATTTCTTGTTTGATGTTTGTTTGCTGGTCTTATTTCTCTAAACACCTTCCAAAAATAGTATCAGACTTTGTTCTCTGTTCCATCCCTTTGATGTAAATCTCTGGCCCCCCAGGCTTATCATTGATTATTTAAATCAAATATATGTTGAGAGCTTATTTTAAGTAAGTGCTGATGACTAGACATAGTGGCGCACGCCTGTGATCCCAGTGGCTTGGGAGGCTGAGACAGGATTAGGATCGCAAGTTCAAAACCAGCTTCAGCGACTTAGCAAGGACCTAAGCAACTTAGCAAGACCCCGTCTCAAAGTAATATGAAAAGGGCTGGGGATATGGCTCAGTACTAAAGCACCCCTGGGTTCAATCCCTGGTTCAAAAAGAAAGAAAAAAAGTAAGTGCTGTTATTACCCGCTTTATAGATGAGGGAGCTAAGGCCGAGCAAGGGTATGGACTCAATGGAGTTCACACAGCTACTGGAGGCCAGGCTGGCCCAGGATGCCAAGATAAGCACTGTACCATTTGGGGAAATGGTGAACCTAGCTGTAGAGGAATGGGAGGGGTGGGTGTGGAGCCTGACACTAACTTCCACCCATTCTGCCATTCTGTCCTCTCTGCAATAAAGTTCATAGTCCAGGAAACTCCCTGTAAGTGACAATGACTCTTACACTTCCTTGAAGATAATTGCTTAGCCAGAGCCTCCCCCACCATTTGCCATCCTTTCTGATGCTCAATAATGCTTTGCCAGTGACCTGGCCTTGCAACTTACCTTAGGGCCAGAACATAGCCTCTTAAAGGTGGTCCAGTAATGACCCAGGGAAGTCATACCTGCCGTCTCACTCAGTGCACTTCACTCTTCCTCCCCCCATCCCTTCCTCTCTCCCTTCCGTCCTCCTTCCTTCCTTCCAGGGATTTTAGCTCCTTCTCAGCAAGAGAAGCAACTGTTTGTGTTAAGCAGTGGGGAGAGTTGAGTCAGGGTCCAGGAGGTATCTTTAAAACAAATGTACTCGGGTCTAGGAAGCGACTATAAGTGGAGACCTTGGAAATGCAGGCGCTCCATCTGGCGGTGTTCATCAAGTGTCATGAATGCAAGAAGGCAAACACCTGTCTGAGGCCAGGGTGTCTCACCCAAGGCCCTCCTCCGGAAATGCCCCCCACCCTAGATGAACGCCTCTCTGGGGAAGAGAGTGTGGAGAAGCTTTGACAGTGTGCTCACAGCTCCACACTCCGAGGCTGGGAAATTCTCCCCATAGTCAACTTCAGTCTTTCTAAATTCATCCTGAACAACAGGATTGTTTTTGTGGATATTTCCCATCTACTACATAAAATCTCCTTTTATTGTATTTTTTATGAGTTAACTTTTTTTTAATTGTGGTAGAAGCACTCAACATGTAATCTACTCTTAAATTTTTAAGCATGATATATCCTTTAATTTGGATAAAATACTAGAAATGAAATGCTTGGGTGACTAAGTACTTTTAGTTCCCATAACAAATATTAATCACTAATACATAAGTAACCATTAAAGGTAACCCATTATACAGGTGGAACACCAAGACTTAGAGGCCGAGTAAATTACTCAAGGTTATATAGTTACAGAGTTGGAATTCAATTCTAGGCAGTTCAATTTCAGAGTTCATGTGCTTAATTATAAATGATCTGTGTCCCCTTACAGGTTTCCTTTCTCCAAATGGGCTGACTCTACTTCAACAAGCCTGTCCTAGAACTGATCCCCAAAGACCTGAATAGGTTTCCAGTATGGACCAGATCCATGGAAGGTGATCATTCCATTCACCTTGAATCCCACCTCTGACCAAGTCCATTTAGCAACACCCTACCCTGCCACCTTGTCTTGCTCATATCTGTCTCAACAAGGTGTTTCCTAACCCTGACTGGAGGACTCACAGCTAGTCTGGCACACATGTAGTGCTGGTCATGAAGACAAAGCAACCTCTACTTCCAAAGCAGCCATATTTGCTAATTAAAAAACACTTTGGGCTGGGGATGTATCTCGGTGGTAAAGCACTTGCCTTGCACATGCAAGGCCCTGGTTTTGATCCCCAGCTCTGAAAACAAAAAAACAAAAAAACAACAACAAAAAAACCACTTTGACAAAATGTCTTTTTCTTTTTTTAACAGAGAGGGATAGTTAGAAAGAGAATCAATTTTATTTAGTCTTTTGTGTGGCTTTTGTTGCCCTGACACTTCGTTGTGTACATGGTGCTGGGGTTTGAACCCACATCCTCACACATTCCAGGCAAGTGCCACAACCACTGAGTCACCATTCCAGCACTAACAAAATGTCTTTTAAGTAGGCTGGGAGTACAGTTCTGTGGTACAACACTTGCCTAGTATGCACAGGACCCTGGGTTCAATACCCTGCACAGATATACACCAAAAAACAATTTAAGGAAATGATACTTGGGGAGATATTATGATGTCAGTAGTATTGGCAGGAACTCAGCATTGAATTTCTATTGAAGAAACATCAGACCAAATGCTGTGAACCTCGTTCACTTCACCTGCCACTCATCTATACCACTCCTGATTCTTGTCACTAAGTTTTAGGAGCCTCATACCTTGTTTTTCCATAGAGTAGACCAGCTAGTAGTAGACCATCGTGGTCAAGAGTCCAAACCCTGTAACCAGATTGTCTGGTGTCGACCTTCAATAAGTTACTTAGCTTCTCTTCCCCTTGGTTTTCCCATTCGTATAATGGCACTGATCATTATCATCCCCATTTCGGCCAGATGAGTTAAAAGGTGTAAAGCATTTAGAACAATGCCTAACACATTTATTACAAGCTCTCAATAAGTGTCCCACTCAACCACTTAACAGTCTTATAAAATTGAGCAGGCCATTTTGAAAAAGGGTATGATGTTATAATTAGGAACGCTGAGTTTGAAGCCAAACAGACTTGCCTTTGAATCCTAACGCTCATTCAATAGCATGCTTAGCTTCTCTGGACCTCAGTCTCCTTTTCTGTAAAATGAGCCTAATAACATCAATTGCTCATAAGAGTCATCGAGAGGATGAATGAGACAATACATGTAGAAGGCTCAGCACAGTGTCCGGTTCCAAGTGAGCACTCAGTAAGTGGTCCTTGCTGTCATCATGATCAACTCTCTGTACTTCAGTCCCTTTGTGTGTAAATTGAAGACAGTAATACCCCAGAAATTCTGTAAGGCTGGAAGCACAGGCCATCTATTTCCCTTTTCCTTCTCTCCTACTCTTTTAGGATGTTCCACCTTCTCTACTCCCTGTGCCTCACTTGGCAAGACTCACTCAAAATGCTGACTCTTCCTTCAAGCCTCTCTGTGTGCCACCAGCACAGCAGAGTGCCCCACTGGTTGTGACTTGAATTCAGACTCCATTGGTTCTGCTCTTCTCTCCTCTCCATTCCATCCCTGAAGCAGGAATTCAGACAGAGCCTCTTCCTATTCAGTGTCTCTCCAGTATAGGAACTTTAACAAATGAAATGCCACTTCCCTCCCATCTTACCTGGAGATCAAGGCCCTCAGCAGGAAGAGGGGCCTGAACCCACAGCACAGGCTCTCCTGCTTAGCCAATTGTGAGAGGTGCCTGGAGCCCTCTGGTGGGCAGTCTGTGGTTCAACTTAATACTCTAGTCTAGGTTCACTCTCTCTCAAAGCCTTTTCAAGGGCCGTAAGGGCCATGGTCACTTTAGGAGTATCCTCATCATGTCAGAAATATTAGAATGCACTCACATCCCATTTGAAATGTAATTTATGCAAAAATTATTTGCAAGTGGAGTTGCAGTTGATTGGATGATATTTTGTTGTGTGGCTGTTTTAATATTTATACGATTCCATGTTGCAATTTTCTTTTGAAACCAATAATCTTTCTCCAGGTTTTAATCATAGTCCCTAGGCCCTTGGGGCTCTTAGTCAAAGGGCTGGGCCTGCAGTGCCTCCAATGCCTAACAGCTTGGGTAGATATTCCAGTCCCAGAGCTTATCAACTACGGAGACCATCTGGACTCTGCCCACCCTGTCTGACCACCCATCCAACCAACCAACCATCCATCCATCCATTCCAGCTGCAAGAGTAGAAAAAAAGCAATTTGGGTTGGGTGGTAGAGGAGCCAAGCGTGGTGTGAGACTGCCCTCTAGAGACTACTCTGGGAAGGTGCAGGTGGAAAGACCCCTCTTCTCTCAAACTGAGATGGACACCCACTACTCACTGATATTTCTTGAACATCTCTATGCCCAGTACCATGTACATGCTCTGGGAACAAAGGATAAACACCTCTCAGAGGTCACCATGACACATATGTACATGATTACAGCTCAGTGCAATGAATACTGGAATAGATGTGTGCACCAAGTCCTTTAAGAGCAGGAGGGAAAAGAGAATAAATGTAGGGTAATAGGGGAAGGCATCAATGGGAAGGTGGCATTCAAGCTTGGCCACAAAGGATGTGTATGAGTTTTCAAGGCAGTGCTGAAGAGAGGAAAGGCATTCTGGGCAGGGCGAACCATACTACAGAAGTGCAGGCTTACAGGGGATGATCAATGGGAGGTGTGGTAAAGTTGGAGAAGTCACAGAATCACAGTCCAGGCCCCCCCTCAAGGAGCCAGGTGGGGGCAGATGGTGAGGAAAACTCCCATGCAAAAACCTTTCCCATGCCCAAGGATGAAGTTAGAGTATTGATTAGAAAGCTGTAAGATCTCAGCTGGTGGAATAAGCATATTCATTCATTCATTCAACAGCTATTTATTGAACAAGTACCTACATGTCAGGAACTATTTTAAGCACAGATAATAACAGGCAAAGATCCCTTAAGGAGCTTACATTGTAGAAGGGATAAAGAGGATAAATAGTAAGCATAAAAAATACTTAGATTTGTTTGTTATAGTGGAATAGAAAAGTATGCTGAGCTCCAAATCATACATTGGAGAAATGACAACCCCTTAACAAATGGTGCTGGGCAATTCATAATAGCCAAACTATGGAGCCAGCCTAGGTGTCTATCAGTGGATGAATGAACAAAATGTGCATGTATATGAACGGAATATTATTCAGTCATAAATAAAAATGAAATTATGTCATTTAAAGGAAAAAAAAAAAAAGAAAAGTATGCTGAAAGGTGCCAAGTAGAGTGTTCTGGAGCAGGGGAAGAAGTTTAGGGAGAGCAGGGAAGTGATGATTGCAGCTTGAAATGTGGGCGGTCCGACAGGCCATTGAAAGGGCGAGATTGGAGCAAGATGTGAAAGCAGCCAGGGAGTGAGCCACACAAATGTGAGGAGCAAGGGCAAGAACAGGCAGGTGTGTTCAATTCACAGTTGACAGGCAACGGGGCCCAGGAGCAGAGTATCCAGTGACAAGCTGAAGGAGAGGAGGTCAAGAGGCAGTGGGCAGCAATAAGGTTTTGACTTTTACTCTGACAGAAATCACAGACTGTTGCAGGATTTTGAGCACAAAAGAGACATAATATATTTATATCTTAAGGGCTCTCACTGAGCAGGAAGGAAGTGAAAGCATAGGAGGCAGGAAGCCAGGTGAGAAAACGAAGGTGGTTCAGGCCGGAGCCATAGGGGTGGAGGTGTGGAGAGGTGGTCAGATCCTGAATGTATTTAGAAGGCAGAACCTGCATGGTTTCCTTGGATTGAAAGTGAGGCATAAGAGAAGTGAGTTTTGTTTAAAAACTCAAATCTCAAGCCAGGCATGTTAGCGCACATCTGTAATCCCAGAGACAGGAGGCTAAGGCAGAAGGATCACAAGTTCTAGGCCAGCCTGAGCAGAGAGACCCTGTCTCAAAATGAAAAATGAAAAGGACCGGAGATTAAGCTCAGTGGTAGAGCGCCCTTGGGTTCAATTCCCAGTACTGTAAAGAAAAGAAAAGAAAGAAAGAAAAAAAAAAAGAAAAAGAAAGAAAGAAAGAAAAAAAGAAGAAAAGAGCCCAATAAAATAACTAACCTCAGCTCTCTATCTCCCATTGAGCCCCCTCTGCTGGACAAATGTGCAATTGCTTCCCCTTTTAAAAGAATTTACCTAGTTTTCAGAATAATGCAGCAAGGATATAGAGTTAACCTTCCAAAACAGCTTAGAAGAGAGGCTCCCATTAAACACCTCATTTTCATTATTCACTGTCCACACCCTGAGGCTAAGGGCCTCCACGATAGAGGAAGTGGGCTGAATGAGCAGAATCTCCTAGGCAAGCTCAGCTCTGAAGTTTTACCAGGTCTAGGAATTAACAAAGACAATATTCCTAGTTTGGACTTTTCAGCAGGGATCTCCCAAATGAAATGCTCAGGCTGTCAAAATCTTTTAGGAATTGCAATGTCAGAGAAAAAAATGATACTGCTGGCAAACAGAGGCCTGAGATTTTCTGGAGCCAATGCTGCCAGAACACTCACTCCCAAACTCACATGAAAGGATACCAGCAACAGAATGGACTGGATAGCTTACCTGAACAGCTCCCTACAGGAACCTTACCCACTGCTCTTCTGTGCTGTTTTGAAGGATGCTTGTTATACAAAGCAAGTGCTGCAAGCAGGTAGATCAGAGGAACCAAGGAGCTCATTGTCCAGGAAGGACGTTACACAGTGATGCCCAGGAGATTTGTTCATTTGGTTATTTACCTGTAGAGACTTTTCCAGCAATATACATCACAGCTCCTGGACCAATGACCACGAATGTTGCTTTCTGAGGCTAGAGCAGTGGTTTAGCAATTACGGTGCTTGCCTGGCACATGCAAGAGTGTGGGTTTGAACCCCAGCACCTTATATACAACAAAGTGTCGGAGCAATGAAAGCCACATGAAAAACCAAATAAAATTGATTCTATCTTACTCTATCTCACTGTCCCTCTCTCAAAAAAAATATTGCTTTCTTGGAGGTGTCCCTTTTCTTAATGATAGCATTGTGATTGTCTTTTTTCCTTTTCCACAGTTGTATATGAATAGTGATTAATGGTAGCTATTGCTAAAATCAATTCAGATTGGGAAATTATTATGGATTGTGGTCAGAAAATAAACAAGGAAATGTATCTTACAATTGATGTTACACACATATCCATATATGCATAGATATTTAGGAACATTTAATCTTAGAAAAAAAAGAATCAAAAAAATTAGATGAATATGTTTTGGTGAGCAAAATGCTGGGGGGATGTACAAATGATTAAAAATAGACTCACTGGTGGGTTATTGTCACGGAGGTTATTGTCACGGGGGGGTTATTGTCACTGGGGGGGTTATGTATTTATTTAGAAAGAGGGACAGTGAGAGAGAGAGAGAGAAACTATTTAGTTTATCTGGCTTTTGCTGCTCCAACACTTAGTTGTGTACGTGGTGCTAGGGTTTGAACTCGGGTCCTCGCGCATGCCAAGCAAGTGCCACAACCGCTGAGCCACCGCTCCAGCCTCTGTGTGTTTTAAAGAGAGAGGGACAGTGAGAGAAACAATTTTATTTAGTTTTTCATGTGGCTTTTGTTGCTCCAACATTTCATTACGTGGCCCTGGGGATCGAACCCACATTCCTGCGCATGCCAGGCAAGCACGGGAATCGCTGAGCCACTGAGCCACTGCTCCAGCCCCACTTGATGTGTTTTTAACTCACAAGAGAGGGGGAGGAAGATAATGACAAAGATTCTCACACTGAAGCTCTTCATTGTGGACAAAATGGAATGCAGTGAACATAGATGCTTGAAAGTCTTAGCCCTGCACCTGCATAAAAAACTTGCAAGCGCTCATGAATTTGTCCTGATCCTTCCTCTCTCCTCATGGAAGGAAGGTCAAGTACGCTTGGGATAGCAACAGATGGCAGTTATGTGTATTATTTAGCCCACTGATGACAGAACTGAAATAAGATTGAACCTGAACTACAAGACTGCACAACACTGGGAGATTTTATACTTAGGAACTAGCTGTCGTGATGTCGCCTCTGGATACTGGCTGGACCTGACTTTGGACTTCTTTTTCCTATGGGAATAATAGGAGTTGTGGTTGCCCTTGAAGTTGTTGGATCATGCTCAGTGGAGTCATTTTAGGCTGAGAGAGAGAGAGAGAGAGAGAGAGATTGTAGTGGACTACAGGACCTGGAATGTACTGGAGCCCTTTGGGGTCTGGCCATGAGTCTTTACCATCTCCTCTCTAGATACTGTCCCCCGACCTCCAGTTCTTGGTATGGATGCCAATGGTCATATGTGTGTTTGGGGTTTTTTTGGTGTCTAAATGCATGGTGTTTAGTTTTTTGGTTTCTTATTTAATAATGGTCAGAGAATGTAATCTGGATGATATTGATTCTTTGGTATTTATTAAAGCATGTTTATGGCTTAGTTAAGTGGTCAATTTTTTTAAAATATCCCATGTGTGTTTTTTAAATATCCCATGTGTACTTTCTAATTGCTGGTTGAAGGGTTCTATATATATAGCTCAGTGGTTAAGCACCTCTGGGTTCAATCCCTAGTACCAAAAAATAGTAATAAATAAAATATATGCATGTACTAGCATCCATTAAACTTAAACTTTAGACCTTTATAATATACTTTAGAATTGTTTTTCTCTTTGAATCTTTTATTGATGTGTATGATCCTTTTTCTGCAGTAGTGCTGTTTGTTTAAAGAATATTGTGCTTGATATTAATATAGTTACACCAGATTTTCTTTTCATTAGTATTTTTTTTACATTCAGTCTTTTAGTGCCTGTGTGTTTGTGTGTGTGGTACTAGAGACTGAATCCAGGAGCACTCTACCACTGAGCTACATCCCCAGACTTTTTCATTTTGAGACAGGGTCTGCTCAACTGCCCAGGCTGCCCTTCCCTAGCACTTTCCCCTCCTCCCTTAACTCCTTCCACCTCCTGGTCCCCTTCCTCTACTGACCTCCCTTTGATTCTTTTTTTTTTTTGCGAGGGACAGTGTGAGAGAGAAAGAATCAATTTTTTTGTTTTCCAGAGAGAGGGACAGCGAGAGAGAATCAATCCTATTTAGTTTTTCATGTGGCCTTTGCTGCTCTGACACTTCATTGTGTGCATGTTGCTGGGGTTTGAGCCCGCGTCGTTGCACATGTGAGCCATGCGCTGAAACCACTGAGACACAGCTCCAGTCCTGGAGAGAATCAATTTTACTTAGTTTTTCATGTGGTTTTTGTTGCTCTGACATTTCATTGTGTACATGGTGCTGGGGTTCAAACCTGCATCCTTGCGCATGCCAGACAAATGCCGTAACCACTGCGCCACTGCTCCGCCCCCCCCCCACAGTTGCATGGGAATTATTTAATATCTTAGAGGTACAAAATATTCTTTTTTTATTCTCCCCTTTTCCCTCCCATTCTTCCTCCCCACTTCACCTTCTCTTTCCTCTACTATTGACTTCCTCAAACTCATCTACTAATTTGTATTTCAGTAGAGAGGACAAGTTCTTTATATAATCTTATCCTTCCCTCCCATTTTCCTTTATTTTACTCTAGCTTCCACATGAGCATCCAACCTGAGTTTGAGTGTGATTAACTTCACTTAGCATGATATTCTCCATTTCATCCATTTACCAACAAATG
>PVKS010015377.1:5910-46196 GCA_004027875.1 Aplodontia rufa | reverse complement strand
TGCTATGGGAATTGAATCCAGGGGTTGCTCTACCACTGAGTCACAACCCCAGCCCTTTTCATTTTTAAATTTGGACAGTTTCTTGCTAAGTTGCCCAGGTTGGGCTTGAACCTGCAATCCTCCTGCCTAAGCCTCTTGGGTCCCTGGGAACATGGGTGTGGGACACCATGCCTGGCGGCACCAGGACTTTTGCACATAATTTCTGGGCCCACAAGACCCTTTGTATTCTGGGTGATATCTCCTTCCCGACTGCCTCGGCCCCAAGTTGTATTTTCTCCCAGCACCCCATTCTTGGGGGGGGACCACACATCCCTGGCAACATAATATGGTGCTTGTGCCCCACAGGCAGGAAGCTTCCCGAGAGCAGAGGCCACGCCTGTCCTGTTCTACTTAGGGCCCCAATTCAGTGCCTGACATACTGCAGCTGCTCCCTAGTGGCCTGAAGAACAGGTGTGTGTGGGGTCGGGGGCTGTGCAGGGTGGGAGATGTGTACCTGGTGGCTGCTCCTGGTCAGGTCCGGGCAGGTTTGCTGTTGTCCTGCTTTTGCCTTGGTGGGTGTGAACTAGCAAGCGGGAGCAACTTGTCTGCGGGATGACTTCCCACTGACTTAATTATCCTGCATTAACAGTGGGACTGCTAATAGGGAACATTGGGTGCCCCTAGGTGGACTGGGGCTTTGCTGTAGAGCAGCTTGCAGCGTGGAGGGCGGGGGGGCCACATGTCCTTAGCTGGTGGCAGCTTTGTCCTGAAGTCACTCGGACTCCTGAGGAGCTCAGTCCGTGGTCACTTCTTTTCTGTCCTCTTAAAAGAATAGGAAGAGTCAGCCCCATGGGCGGGGCCTGGGTCAGCACTCAGCAGTTGGATTAACTTGTCCCCGCATCTCTGGGCTGCAGCTGCGAGGATAATGGGCTATCTTCGTGAGCATATGATCTCAGCAATTATCTGGCGCTCTCTGGGAATTGGCGGCCTGGTTCCAAACTGAGAGCCCTTGGGGCTGCAAATACCCCCTGCACTTCCCTGTGACCTGAGCATGTTCTTGGAGCATGGAGAGGGGAGGCCAGGTCAGCTCCAGGATGCAACAAAGCTGCCTCTGCAGATGGGAGGCCAGTGGCTGGACAGGGTGGGGGCGGCAAAGTCACCTTTCTAGAACCTTCCACTGCTATTTACAGCCCTGCAGGTGCTGTCTCCTCATCTCGTGGTTTTCTTTACATGGTCTCTTGAGTCTTAGCACGTGGAAGCACTGAGGGTTGCTCCAATCCTATCACACCCTGGGGTTGGGGACTTAGCTCAGAGGCAGAACGCTTGCCCAGCACACGCAAGGCCCCGAGTTCGGTCCTCAGCCTGGAAAAAAAATCCTATCACACCCTGACCCCATGGCTGGGCTATGCGAAGCTCACTTTGGTTTGAAGTTTGCTTCTGAAACTAGGGTGGGGAGAACCCCAGGAGGGGACCCAGGCCTTTAGAACTGGTGGGGCAGGGCTGCCTGGCCACCTTCCCAAGTATGGTGAAGAGGCCAGGGTTGGCAGCAGTAGGCCCCACCCTGCTTGCTGGGCACATGGGTACACCCTCTTCACTAGTGCTCTGAGCTCCTTTCTTGTCCCGTTAGTAATGAGTTTGGTGGCCTTAGGTGACACCGTCATCACAGTTGGGCCACTGCAAATATGGGAGTGGCACTGACTGTGAGCACCTCACTTGTTAGGGATTCGGTCAGTGCCTCTGCGGACTTCCACAGGGGTGGCAGCAGTCCTGGCTCCTCCTGGTGAGGTCACAGGCTGCAGAGAAGGTGAAGTAGGTATGGAGGAGGAGAACGCAGAGCTCTGAGCAGATGACGGGTGGGGAGTGAGGCCCGCAGGGTGGCCCTGGGGTTGCAGAGGGGAGAGATGGAAGGAGGCAGGCACCCTGAGGGACAGGAGGATTTTAGTAGGAAGGCAAGGAAAAGCATGTTTCCCAGGCAGGGCGGGAGGTTGATTGACAGGTTGATTGACAGATCTGAAGCATACAGAAAGGCTGAAAAAATAAACCACGCACCGGCACCAGAACATCCTGTGTTTGCTGACATCATAGACACCCAGATATGTCCCCCTTCAACACTTCACCCTAGGAGTCCTAAAACTAAGGACATTTCCTACTTCAACACAACTTCATTATCTCAAAAGGGAACATTCTGAGCAAAAGTTTGGATGCAAGCAAGAGTAGGTCTTGTTCTGGAATGGAGGGAGTGAATGAGTCATGGATGTACCAGCCCCTTGGAGGGACAAGAGGAGTCACTGTGGAACAGATCGAGAGTCTTGGGGCTGGAGCGGTGGCTTGGCCGAGGACGCTGGTTTGAGCCCCAGCACCACGAACACAATGAAGTGTTGGAGCAATGAAAGCCACATGCAAAAACTAAATAAAACTGATTCTCTCTCTCTTAAAGAGAGAGACGGATGGGGAGTGAGGCCCACAGGGTGGCCCTGGGGTTGTGGAGGGGAGAGATGGAAGGAGGCAGGCACCCTGAGGGACAGGTGCCTCAAAGAGAGAGAGAGAGAGGTAGAGAGTCCGGTGGGGGAAATGGAGCCGGGACTGAGATATAGGATAAAAGATCCGGGTCAGGTGGCTTGTGCTGTGGCTGATCTAAGGAACACTTCCAGGGTTGGGGCACACCAGGGTGGGTGGACACTGACCAGATAGCACAGCACAGCGCAGGCAGGAAGAGGGCAGGGAACAGGCTCCTCTGGGTGCAGTGTGGGTGCCTGGGTCCTCAAGGAGCATGAGGGGGCAAACCCAGGTGAGGGGTGGGCGGGGATGCTGATGGTGAGGGGCTTGGGAGTGGCAGTTCTGTTTGTTGTCTGACCTTGTATGGGGACCATGTGGGTGGTTTGGGGTCCCTCAGGATGCTCTTGAACAGCCCCGCTCTGTGGTCTGCACCATGACGAGCTGGCTGGCTCCCTCCCTGAGGTCCTGGCTCTGGCCCACAGTTCCTGGATTTGCCCTGGAGAGGTTAGGCTTTAAACAGTTCCGGTGGTTTGGGTACATGTGTTAAAAGCTTTGTCCCCAACTTGGCATTCTGGGCAGAGGTGGAGCCTTGAAGAGGTGTGTCCTTGAAGGCATTAGGGGAGTCCAGCCCCTTCTTTGTCTCTATCACCCTGCCATGCAATGAGCTGCTTTGTTCTGCCTCATGCAGACCCAAAGCAGTGGGGCCACCTAATCATGAGCTGAAACCCAAAAAACCAGGAACCCAAGAGAACCTTTCCTCTTTGTAAGTAGTCTGTGGTCTGCATTTGTTACCGTGATTCAAAGTCACCTAACAAAACAGGGGCTCAGCCTGACAAGGACTCAGGAAGACACATAGGCCACACAGCCTCATGATGGCTGTCCTGATGGGAAGCTGAGAACTGAGCCCGGCTGGAACAGGAAATTCCATGTCTGAGGTCACCAGGACCAGGGGCCCACCTTGGCCTCATTTAGGAGTTGGACAGCCCGGGAAATGGTTCACCTCTCATTGCTGTGACATCCTTAATTCTTGGTCCTTTTGGTGGAGATACTGCATCTGGGGAGCAGTTTTGGGACTGGAGTGTGGTAGCTAAAATGTCAGTGTTTGTGCCCTAATTCCACACACGGATGAAGTCAGAAATCTAAGGAAGAGCCCTAGTTTGCTGTGGTTTGAAATGTCTTTTCCATTCAGGGGACTGTAGGAAGTCAGAGCTGTTGCGTCCCTGTCCTTCGTATAGGTGAGCACCAGAGATGGGATGTTCCCCTCGAATCGGGGAGGAGCCAGCAGGAAGGAGGGAGGCTGTGGGACTTGGTGATTAGAAGTGCAGGCAGCCTCTGCCTCCTTGTAGGTGGCCAGGAGGATTCTGTGACCCAGTCTCTGGGAAGTGCTCTGTGTACCCCCACTGAGCTCCCCATCACCAGCATGCTTGCCCCCTTACTGTCCCCATGAGAGGCACTGAGACTTCTCCCAGCAAGACTGTACTGCTGAGAAGCCTCAGAGCGGGAGCTCAGTCTGGGAGTCCTCTGGTGGCTAAGCTTTGGCATCTTCATGAGTAACTGAGTCACTGGGGTCGAACTTAAATCATTTGCATGATCGAGCTCAGAGGTTGTGTTTCTTGGGCCTGATTTTGCCCTTTTCCACGTGAACTGGCCTTGCAGGTATCTCTCACCTTTGGGAATATTGCCACAGCCATGCTCTGAGCAGGCCTCCAGTTCCAGGTTGCGTGTGTTCCTTCAGGGACCTCTTCAAAGGGTGGCCACATCCCGGCCTTCTCTCTCCCCAGAGTCGTAGGGAGCTCTCTGGCCTGCGGCGCTGCTTACAGAAGGGCCACAAACTCGTGAAGGGACAGGCAGGACCCCATCATCTCAGCTTGCTCAGTTTTCAAAATGGACCCATGGTCACACGGCAGCTGTGGGCCCCAAGGAGACCCTGAGGGGGAGTGAGGGGCTGAGCAGTAATGGAGTGTGCAGGTTACGACCTTCCGGCCGTGGAAGCAGCAGGGGAGAGCTCTTTCCAGCTTTAGGGTACCCAGGACTGGGCGGCCTCTCAGGGACTGAGATGTCACTCCCATCATCCTATGGGGCAGCCTCCAGGCCTGCACCTGATGGCTGCGGTGTGGTACAGCAGAGCGGGGCAGCCAGCCTTGCAGGCCCTCTTTCAGCCTGGAGGCTTCTCAGCCAGATGAGGCAGGCACTCTGAGCCTTGTGCCCCAGGAACTCTAAAGGTGAGCGAAACACTGGGATTACAGTCACTGTCATTTCTGGAAGAGCCAAACCATCCTCTTCCTTCCGCGACAGAAGAGACTACCAGAACACAGGCAGACCCTTCTCTGGACCTTTTGAAGGCCAAGAAACATTCTAGAAGAACGGCCTCTGCCAACCCCATGGGCACCCAGGACAGGAAGCATCAGTTAGGCAGGTTGGTGGAGGTGGCGCCAAGGTGAGGGCCCAGAGGTAATCCCAGGAGGCTGCAGTGAGCTGAGGGCACCCGGTGCACTTATCAGGGCTCACTTTCTGGATTAACTGTAAGGGATCTCAGTTAGGCATACCACTTTACCTCTCAGCACAGTGCTTATCTTAAAGAATAACAAGATTAGCTGTGCCCTTCTGGCCCGGTCCTAACATTCAGGGAGCTTCACTGGCCCTGAAGGACCTTTTGGAAACAGGGCTGGGCAGGCGGTGCATAGGAGCTGGCCCAGGTGACCATGGCCTATCTGGTTGGCCTTGGAGTCAGGCCCAGAATCTCAGTCCTCTGGGCAGGGGTTGAAGGCAACCTTTTTGCAGTGGTGGACCAAACTGGCTGCCACTGGCACAGCTGGACTGCCCACTGGAGATGGCCTGGGCACACTCCCCTCCCTGTCTCAGGAGCTTGTGTTCTTGCCTGGAAAATGAACGTCACTCTGTTGAACTGGGAGGCCTAGAGGTGTCTGAGCTCACTGCGTAGCAGCTGGGTCGGGCAGGCTCCAAGCTCAGCGTGTGGCCGCTGGCTTGAGTTGGGGCTGGGGACCAGGCCCTTAGGGATGAAACCCTGAAGCATCTGGGTGTCCACGCTCCCATGAGTGTGCCTGATGATCTGCGGCCTCCTATGAGACTTCTGTCTGGGAGCCGGATTTCCCTTGCCTGGCTGAGCGGAGATAGGTGCTTTCCAAAGGCCACATGCCCAGACCCTGGTGAACCACAGAGGGCTCCGTGCTGCTCTCTGCCTCCAGAGGGTGAGCATCCTGAGTCACGGATACAGAAAGCCAGGGAGGAACAGAGAGCTTGGATCCTGGCTCAGGGGCCTCAGCTAACCAAGGCGGGTTTGGGAAGCCACCGCACCTGCATATATGTGAAGGACATCTTCCCGCAGGGTTGTGGGAGGTAACAGCCAGCCTGGCGCCTGGCACCTGCCTCACATAGCGCCCCGTACCGCAGCAGGCCGAGCACAGCTCTGCTGACATCAGCAGCAATCCTGTCTGTAAGAATAAACATTCGGTTGTACCTTCAGCCCCAGAACCCACTCAGTGGGTCTGTCCTCTAATTCAGTGGATGCCTGGTTTCTCTGGTGACAGGGTGTCTGAGCGCAATAGGTGCAGTGTTTGGAAAGAGGGAAGAGGACAGATGAGTACAAGGCAGTGGATTCTTTCCCTGCTCATTCATGTTTATAATCAGTGAGTATTTATTGAGTACCGCCTGCGTACTTTGAGGTGCTCAGAGGGGAGTACTTGGGGAGACTCATCTGCTTGCTGGTGACGTGTGCGTGGTGTGCCAGGTGCCCTTCAACGTGGGAGGTGAAGTCTCACCTGCATTTTCTGAATCCTGGGCCTGACCTGGAGGGAGGGGCTATGCTGGCCAGGGCTTGTGGCCGGATGTGGAGATGGGGTGGCACCAGGAGGGTGGGACCAGACCTCAAGTCCTCTTGTTCTATACCTGCTGGGATGTTGGGCCTCTTCTGAAAGGCTCCCAGCTACTGTTCCTCCTAGACACCTCAGATGACAGGACCTGATGGGGCAGCTCCAGTCCCCTCCTCCCACTGTATACAATGTGCTCAGCCTGTAGTTGGTGTCTGAGCCCATACACTTTGGGCCTAGCTTCAGGGAGTGTGAACTGGAGCAGAGCCACAGGCCACTTATAGCCCCCTTTCTCGCGGCCACACCATCGTCCCCCATGCGGACCCTGGGAAGGAAGGGGTCTGCTGCTCTCCTCTCCACCCTGGATCCCTCCGGGGTTCCTGCCCCCAACTTCTACCCCGACCTCAAGACCCCCATGCCCTTCCCCTGCCCCCAGTTCTACCTGGCTACTGCCACCACTGGACAAGTTCCAGCCCCTTCCCTTTGTTGGTTGCTCGGCTTTCAACAAAGGGATCTCTGTCCCCTCTGCACTGCCAGCCTTTGTTCCTTGCTCTGCCATGAGCCCCCCACCCCACTCCTAGGCCGTTCGTTGCCTGTGGGTCATGTGGGAAGTGCCCTCCTTCACGATGAGGTCATGGACTTCCAGGCATCCCTGTTGAGGGGTGTGGGCAAAACACAAGCTGTGGACTCCCCTGCTCAGCATGAGGCTGTGCCCAGGCCTCTCAGTCCTAGCATGAGGCAGCAGCTGCCCCATTTAGTGATCCTGTGAATAGCTCACACCCTATGGCCACTTGGGTGGAAGTCAGGACGGAGGCTTATCTGGCAGCTGGCAGCCCTCGCAAGGAACGAAATCTCGAGGCCGCACGCAGACCAATCTGTGGTTGTCTCCTGCATCGTGTTCAGTAGGACACAATCGCAACCTCGGCTGGGGAGCAGCTCAGCCAGCCGTGGTGCATGCGCACTGCAGAACCGCCATGATCCCCTAAAGGACAAAGCCATGGATCCACATGACACCCTGGACACAGTTGAAGGGGGCCACAGACTGTGTGATTCTACTGCTGAGGCATGCCGGAAAAGGCAAAACAAAAGGGGACAAATGCCAGGCCGGGGACAGGGCATAGAGGGCCTGGCTGCTCTGGGGGTGGGGGCTTTTTAAAGTTATGGACGAGTCCATTTCCTGTCCTGATCAGCAATGTCTCTGTGCCTGTATTCATTTGTCAAAGTCATAGACCTTGGGGCAGGAGCGGTGGCTCGGTGATTACAGCGCTTGGCCTGCATGCACAAGTACACGGGTTCAAACCCCAGCACCTATGTACACAGCTAAGTGTCAGAGTAACGAAAGCCATGTGAAAAACTAAATAAAAATTGATTCTCTCTTCTCCCTCTCACAGTCCTTCTCTCTTTAAAAAAAAAAAAAAAAGCCATAGACCTGTACATTTAAAAGGGTATTTTTTTAAATCAATTTTATTTGGTTTCATTACTCTGACACTTCATTGTGTATATGGTACTGGGGTTTGAACCCGTATCCTTACTCATGCCAGGCAAACACTCCAACCTCTGAGCCACCACCCCAGCCTAAAATGGTATATTTTTTAGTGTATGTGAATTTTGCCTCAAAATCTGACCTAAAGATTTTATTTAAAAGTCGTCCCCTCTTCTAAAATCAAATCCTTATTGGGGGATCTCTCCGACAGCAGGTGCTCTTAGTGCCTATTGCTGCCCTGGCCCTCCTAGGATGTCCATAAAAGGCCTGCTTGGAAACCTGGCTGGCTACTTAGCGGGACCCTGGGTATCCAGACAACCAGCCCGTCGCTCACCCAATACCTTCAAATTTCCTTTCCAAGGCAGTCTGAAGTCCATGTAAATATTGACCAAAGAAGGCAACCCGGGGTTTGCGCTGCATTTGATTAATAGTTGAAGAGTCACCCCTGGGCTATTTTTCCAGTACCTTTGAACAGGTGGGCCTTCTTTTATTTAAAATAAAAAGAAAAGTTTTAAAAAGCTATGTAGAAATCAAACAGGATAAATGCAGTAGAAAAGCCCACAGATTTCGATGACCACGAGTGAGCCTTTTAATGAAGCAGGGACCCCTCTTGTTCTCTTTACTGTATTCATTAAGGAAATTTCTAGAGTGTCTGTTTGATTTGCCTAAGTGAGGACGGTCTCAGCGTGCCCAGCCCCACTGCACCCTGACCTGGGGCTCTCTGGGCGCGTGGGGCTGTCCTCTTTGAAGGGCGCAGTGCCTTGGTGGTGTGACAGAGCCTTTGGGCAGCTTCAGTGCTTTCCTGTCAAGGTGTGGACAGGCACCATCTCTTCAGTATCCTTATCTCCCTCGTGAGACCTGAGGCTTCCTAGAGCTGGGTCAGGAGTCAGGATGGGCCATGCCATGAGTTCTAGCAGCCGTGCTGTCCCTCTCCTGAGGGTATTGGCCGACTGGCCGCTCCCTGCTTTCTGGATTTTCCCTGCAGGTGGCAGGATGGGCACAGGATGAGGTGCACTCCAAGTCACAGCTCTGGCACCATCTTCAAAGTTGACATTGCTTGAGTCCTCTGGAAGGTTAGGTGGTGGAAGGACACTTAAATGTCTTGTACCCCATGCCAGGCCTGTGCCAGGCACCACCCACATCTCAAATCCCCTCCTTGGAGATCAAAACTCAGTGAGAAAGAATAGTGACTCATCTAAGGCCATACCCATGGGAAGGGACAGAGCCAGGGTCTAGATGCAGCTGTCTGTCATCTCCATTCTGCAGCTCCAGGGCCAAGTGCACGGCTGGTGGCCAGGCCTTGGGGACGAGTCAGAAGGCCTGTCTGCCTTGCCAGGCCCTGGGGCAGAGCCCTTGGGTCCTGGAAGCCCCTCCAAGTGTTGTCCTTGGCTTTGCTCTTCTTTTCTCCTTCCCTTTCTTATGTGTCTTCTTGTTTCCCCTCTAAAAAGAAAAGTACTGGGGACAGAAGAGGTGGCCACAGGCAGAGCATGACTAGTTGACAGGTGAGCAGACTGCGCAGTGAGCCTGCCTGAGACCAGTGCTGGAAAGAGGTCACTGCAGGCGGCTGCCCAGGGCTGGATTGGGGTGAGGGGTCGGTGCGTCAGGAGGAGCTGCAGGCTTCTGCCATGGCTGGGCCATGGTTGTCTTGCAGGGGTAGTAGGCCTGGGGACCTTCAAGGACAGGATCTGCCCTTGTGGAAGGATCTCAGCAAAAGGGAGAGGGGCCAGGCCCAGGAACAGGATCTTCACCATGGGAGAAGGCAGGTGGCCGTGGGGCTGTGCATCTGAGTGGGTCTCCAGGGATGCCCTCCTCTCCCTTCTCTCTAGTGCGGTACCCGCCCAGCATTCAGGGGGCAACATCTTTGTAAGCAGATGTCCAAAGACCCTCGAATAGATACGAGAAAGGAGCCAAATACACTGTCTCTGCCCTAAATTTCTACATGGCAGATACCCTCTGTGTTCCGTGCTCTCTCTGGCCTGTAAGGGCCATAGGCCACACCGGGATCCCATGGGGCAGTGGCTTAGACCAAATTTTTGGTGGAGGTGACAGTGTCCCAGGCCCCACCAGGCCCTCCTTACCCTAGGAAGAAAGGTTGGGAAGCACCTGGTGCGCTTTGGACCCAAGGCACTGCTCTCCTGGGGAACCAGGGGTTGGTGTAGGGGCCTTTGAACTTGGCCTGAGTTTGCTGGGTGAAGCCAAGGACAGAGATTTGGGGTCTGGTAGTGGAAGTGGGGCTAACGAAGAGGGGTCTTGAGTTCATTGTCCTTGCTCAGTCCCACCCTGCAGGAAGCTGAGTTCATTCAGAAGGTTTTGGGGTCATCGTGGGTCATCCGCGCAAGTGCTGATGCTGCCAGGCGCCCCATGTGGGCTCCTCTGTGGGTGAAGAAAGGTCAGAACAGTGGTGAGGGGTGATGCAGGGCTGGGTGGAACCAGGAGGTCCTGCCTGGGAATGTTGGGGCCATAACTGGAGCCAGACCCTGAATCCATTTGCTCACTCTGTGTCCTTGGGCAAGTCCTTCTATAAAATAGGTCCCCACAGAACCTGAGGGAAGAGGGGAGCCCTCCCTAACTTCAGTGAGGACTCTAACCCCGAGGAAGCCGGGGACCTGCCCAAGCTCACACAGCAGGGCAACCCACTGTGCCTGTTTCCGTGTTAAGAATTGGCTTTTACACTATGGCTATCACCATCTCCCCTGACATGTCCTTTCTCCTGTCCTCTCCTGCCTCCCTCCTCTCCTCTCCCTTTTGCCAGTGTTTTTGTTTTGTTTGTTTGTTTTTTTGTTTTTTGTTTTATATATATATAAAGAAAGAGGGACAGTGAGAGAGAGAGAGAATGAGAATCAACTTTATTTAGTTTTTCATGTGGCTTTCTTTGCTCTGATACTTCATTGTGTACATGGTGCTGGGGTTTGAACCCGCATACTTGTGCATGCCAGGCAAGCCCATTATTATTATTATTATTATTATTATTATTATTATTATTGTTATTTTAAAGAGAGAGGGACAGAGAGAAAGGGAGAGAATCAATTTAGTTTTTCATGTGGCTTTCATTACTCTGACACTTTGTTGTGTGTGTTGTGCTGGGGTTCGAACCTGCGTACTCATGCATGCCAGGCAAGCATCGTAACAGCCAAGCCACCACTCCAGCCCCTTGCCAGACTATTAAAGCAAATCCTGAAACTAGGATTTTCATCTGTAACTCTTATGCGTATGAAACATGGTATTTCTAATAGATAAGGACTTTAAAAACCACAACCGTGATATTTCACCACATTCCAAAAAATCAAAATGATTGCATTTTTAAACAGGTTTGTTAAAGAATACCACAAACAATACCTATGTGAAGTGAGTTTACCGCCAAGGAACCACCTCCTCCCTTAGGGTTGTGAACATTTGCATTCCCCCTGCCAAAGTGTCCTTGAGTCCCTTTGTGATCCCTCTGTCTTGCCCTTTCCTGCCGCCATCCCCACCCACCCAGACTGCCACTGGCCTCCTGCCTTCTGTCCAGGTGCAGTTTGCATCTGCAGGCATTTGAGTAAATGGAATCACGCAGCGCATGCTACCTAGTTATTTTATGAGCGATTGATACTGTTACAGATCAGTAGTCCTCTTTATCATTATACAGTGCTGCATCGTCCGGATACAATGAAGCTATACATCGAATGGATACAGTGTAGTTCGCTTACTCATTCACCTGTGCCTGGGCATCTGGGGCGGGTCCAGTTTTTGCTGTTTGGAATTCACATGCTGTAAGCATCCATGTTCGGGTCTTCTCTCGCAGCTGCTTCCCTCACTCTTGAGTACAGTATCTAGGAGTAGAGTGGCTGGGTCATATGGTAGAAATCTGTTTAGCATTTTAAGAAACTGCCAAACTGCTTTGGTAAATGATTGTACTGTTTGTTTGTTTCTTTCTTTCTTTTTTTTTAATTTTTTTTTTAAGAGAGAAGGACAGTGAGATAGAGAGGGAGAGACAGAGAGAATCAATTTTTATTGAGTTTTTCACATGGCTTTCATTGTTCTAACATTTAGTTGTGTACGTGAGTGCTGGGGTTTGAACTCGTGTACTCACGCATGCCGGGCAAGCGCCATAACCACTAAGCCACCACTCCAGCCCCTCTTTCTTTCTTTCTTTCTTTCTTTTTTTTTTTTTTTAGAAGAGAGAGGTACAGTGAGAGAGAGGAGAGAGGGAGAGAGAATCAATTTTTTTTTTAATTTAGTTTTTCATCGCTCCAACACTTCATTGTGTATGTGGTGCTGGGGTTCAAACCCGCATTCTCATGTAATGCCAGGCAAGCGCTGTGACCACCGAGCCACCACTCCAGCCCCTGTTCTGCTTTGTGATCAGCAGTGAGACTTCTGGTTGTTCTGCTCCTGTGCAGCCTTGGTAAGGTTAGTCTTTTTATTTTTAGCCATTCTAATGAGTGGGTATATATTTTTTTTTTAATTGAGTTTTAAGAAGTCTTTAGAGATCTGCATTCGCCTGGCAAGGTTGAGGACCCAGGTTCCAATCTCAACACCACATACACAGCTGAGTGCCCAAAAAACAAAACCAGATAATTAAAAGCAGGTGGGGGGGTGTTGCTGGAGCGGTGGCTCGGCCGTCACGGCGCTTTCCCCGTATACGCAGGTACATGGGTTCAAACCCCAGCACCCATGTACACAGCTAAGTGTCAGAGCAACAAAAGCCATGTGAAAAACTCAATAAAAATTGCTTCTCTCTGTCTCTCTCTTAAAAAAAAAAAAGAATTCTTTAAATACCCTAGATATGACTACCTCATCAGATATATGATGTACAGATATTTTCTCCCATTCTGTGGGTTGTTTTCATATTTTCATGAATGTCTTTTTTTTTTTTTTAAGAGAGAGGGACAGTGACAGAGAGAGAATCAATTTTATTTAGTTTTTCACGTGGCCTTCGATGCTCTGACACTTAGTTGTGTACGTGGGTGCTGGGGTTTGAACTCGTGTCCTTGTGCATGCCGGGCAAGTGCCGTAACCACTGAGCAACCACTCCAGCCCCTCGGTGCTGTTTTTTTGAAAAGGCTCTTCTTTCCCCATTCATTTGCTTTGGTATCCTCATTGAAAATCAGCTGACATGTATGTAAGTTTATTTCTGGGCTCTGTTCTGCTTATTGGTCTCTATGTCCATCTTTATGCCAGCACCATACTGTCTTGTCTTATTGTTCTTTGTAGGAAGTTTGAAATCAGGAGTGTGAGTCCTTCAACTCTGGACTTTCTCAGGATTGTGTTGGCTATTTTGGGACCCTTGAGTAGCCACATTAGGTTCAGCTTGTGGATTTTGCAAAGAAGCCAGCTGGAGGGGCTGGAGCGGTGGCTCCGTGGTTCTGGTGCTTGCCTGGCATGTACAAGGTCGCGGGTTTGTACCCCAGCACCACGTACACAACAACGTGTTGGAGTAACAAAAGCCACACGAAAAACTAAATAAAAACTGATTCTGTCTTTCTCTCACTGTCCCTCTCTTAAAAAAAAAAAAGAAAAAGAAAAAAAAAAGAAAAAGAAAAGAAAAGAAAGGAGCCAGCTGAGAAGCTCCTGCTCCCACCTGTTCACGGAATCATGTATCCTGGCATGCATGTCACCACTGTAACCATAAGTAGACATCTGCCCCCTTCCTTTTCTCTGCTGAACCATTCTTCAGGGTGGGGCTGCCTGTTCTCTACTGACAGACCTGGGGGTGAGTTCCATCATCCTAGGATGTTACAGGTAGAGCTGGAGCCGGCACTGGAAGTCTGGGTCTCTGCTTAACCATCTGTTGGACTCAGGCCTCATTGTCCTCTCACTTTTTCTCCTGCTCTGATGGTCCTTATAAATTGGGCCATCAGAAGGTTAAACAATGTGAAGAGCAAGAATGCTTCTTGTGAGAAGAGACCTGCCCTGCGTCATAGTTCCACCGAGATGCTGTCCCTCCCTTCCCCTGCCACAGCCCCTCAGCTGTGAAAGCAAGGTTGCATAGTGGCTGGATTTGCAGAGGGCTTTGTGCTCTGGCTTCCCAAGTGTGATGTGGAACCCTCTCTCAGTCAAGTGCAAATGTGACTCCATTCAGGGGGAAATCTTTTTTTTTTTTTTTTTTTTTAAAGAGAGAGGGACAGGGGCTGGAGCAGTGGCTTAGTGGTTCTGGTGCCTGCCTGGCATGTGCAAGGAGGTGGAGTCAAACACCAGCATCATGTACACAATAAAATGTCAGAGCAACAAAAGCCACATGAAAACTAAAAAAAAAAGTTGATTCATTCTCTCTCTCTCTCTCTCTCTCTCACTGTCCCTCTCTATTGTTGCTCCAACACTTTGTTGTGTACGTGGTGCTAGGGTTCGAACCTCATCCTCGCACATGCCATGCAAGCACTGTAACCACTGAGCCACCACTCCAGCTGCACAGGGGGAAGTCTTGTGTGAACCTGGACGTTGGTTGATTCCCTCCACAAGCTGGTGGAGACAGCAGGTAATTACTGTCCAAGCCACAGGCAGAATGTGTCCTGTGATGGGCAGTTGAGCAGTGTGCTGGGGAGCTGTCATTAACCGTCATTAATGCGTCCTGTGTTGCTGCTGGTTCTGTGTCCCCGAGTGGACTGGGCACAGGCTCACAGCTCCAAAGAGGAAAGGTACCCTGATCAGATTGGAAAAGGCCTCAAGAGCTGCCAGGGTTGTGCATACTTGGAAGGACAGGATGTAGCTGGGTGTCAGGGGATAGGCAGTTGAAAGTGAGGCAGAAGGAGACCAAGCAGGTCGCTGAGGGAGGATGGAGCAACAGCCCAGCCAGCTCAGCAGCCATTGGGGTGTAGGCGCTACAGGAGGGGTTCCGTGTGGACAGCACCTGGCTATGTTTGATGGTGCCATGTGACAGGACCTGCCTCAGGCTAGGCAGGAAGTACACCTCACTTGAACTGCTCTCCTGTTGCTGGGCCTGGGTTCTCAAGGACTGATGAGGGGTGGGGACAGGGACCAAATAGTGGCTTTGGCAGCCTCCGGCTGTCCTTTCAACTCCAATGGCCCTGAGGGATTCCAGGGCCTACCTTCTCCTGCCAGAGGAGCTCTGAGTTTCTTGCTCCAAAGGAAAGGCCAGTGGGCCCCCACAGGAGCCTATGTTTCAAGGGGGCTTGGGTTGGGATGAGGGAGAGAGGAGCCAAGTACCCTAGGGGATCTCCCCAACTCTGACCCCTGTGTGTCACCCTTCTCCTGGGGAAAGACTGCAGCCTTTCCCTGGGGGTCTCAGGACCCCTCTTTTCTTCATGGGGCCCCCTGGCTCCTGGTCAGTGGCTCCACTCCCTTCCTGGCCAGTCCCACCCTAGAGGCCTTGCCCAGTTTATGGAACCTTATGGGCTGACCCCATCTACTCTCCCTCTGGATGAATGGATGTGCACGGAGAAGAATACAGAGGAGGCCTTGGAACGTGCATTCATTCGTACAGGCCAGGTGATTGAACCCCTCTTAGTGGGAGCTCCGTGCACACACAGGTGGGGCATCATCCAGCCTGTTAAACCATGGCTACAGTTCACCAGGGGGGTTTGTGACAGGCATTCAGCAGCAGAAGTAGATGCTGGCTGGGGCCTGGCCCATCCGGGGTGCTCAGGGACAACTCAAGGGATGGGACGTGAGTGAATGGGATTGGCAGAGGCGGGCAGGCCAAGCTGCAGCCAGGAGGAGCTGGGGACAAATTCAGAAAGGTAGAAAGCAAGCAGGAATGCTGAATCTGACTATACCATCTGAATGGACGACCCAAAACCCGTAGTCTTGGTTGGTCTTCAGTTCTGGGATGTTCACAGACCCCACAGCATGCCCCAGGTGCGTGACTGAGACCCCTCAACTGGCTGGGGGAGCAGGGCTTCTGACTGAGGACTCCAGATGGTATCCAGTGACCACTCTGGGCTTTGGGAGGATTTAGCCATGGAAGGAGGCAGAGCGAGAGAGGAGGAACTCTGTGAGGTCATCCAGGGGTGGCTGGGAAAGGGGAGGGCCTGGCCCAGAGTGCACCTGGTGCCCAGCGTGAACTGAGCTTTCTGTCCTCTCTGATCCTGAGTCACACCAAACTTCTGTTCTTGTCCAACAGCCTGGCCTTTTATGCCTTCCAACTCCCACTCTCTGTCTACACCAAAATGAAAACACGATCCCATTCCATGTGAATGCCTGTCACATCCCAGACACGTTCTCACAGTGGCATTCTGGGGCAGTTAGCTCCATTTTTAAAATATTTTTTTATTTATTCAACATAGTCTTACGTATTGAAGGGAATTGTTACATATTCATGCATATATGGATATTGATATAGTGAGATAGTAAATTAAGGCCAATCCTAGTCCTAGATCTACCCCCTTCATCCATTCCCAGAATTCATGTCTCCTCTGTAATCCCACCATACTGTAGTTTGAAATGAACATATACCTGTATATTAAAATTTTGACATTTCTGAGTTTCTCTGCCTGCCTGTTCATAGTTATGCTTCTAATGGGAGTTGAGTATTGATAACCCCCATTATCCCTCCCTCCCCTGTCTGCTTCCCTCCCTTCTCCCCCCGCCTTCATAATTATGGTTCCCCTAGCTTATGTGGCGTTTCGACTATGGTGAATTAATTATTTAAACTCGCTTGTTAGCTCCATTTTACAGATCAGGAAACTCAGGAGGAGATTTCAAATCACCTGCTCAAGGTAGCAAGGAGAAGAGCTGCTGTCCTACTGGGCACCATGCATGGTAGGTGCTCAGGTTAGTCCTTCAGTAATGTGAAGGAGACATTTTCTCCCTTCGAGTGGGGTATGAAAAAAAAATTATCCTCAGCAGCCCTCACTTTAGGAACGCAAAAGAAATTAGAGAGACAAAGGGGATGTCCGCAGAAAGGAGTCTAGTCCCCCCGAAGGCAGCTGCCCCACTGTTTTTCTTGCTCTCGTGGGATTGGAGGAGCCAGCTCCCACGGCCTCTCCAGTGGCTCCTGCATGTGTCTTGTGGGCACCGAGGTGGTGTTGGTGTTTTCAATGAGTGATGAACACTTGGCTTTAATGATCATTATTTAATAGCATACCTGATATAAAAACAAGAGCACCATTGTTACACAGTTTTATTGAGCTGGAGACTGACTTTTGTCTGGGTTGCGAGCATCATAAGGATCCGGTGGCTCAGCAGTTTGAGTGCTTTGAGTGCTTGCATGGCATGCAGGAGGACCCGGGTTCAAACCCAGCACCACATACACAACTAAGAATGCCAGAGAAACAAAGGCCAGATGAAAAACTAAATAAAATTGATTCTCTCTCCCCCTCTGTCTCTGTCTTAAAAAACAAACAACAACAAAAAAAGAACAGAGTCATAGGGTGCCCTGCAGATTGGACCTCTGTGGTTCTCCCATATGCCACTGGGTTGTCAGCATCCCTGAGAAATGGTCTCCCAAGGACACAACTCTGTGTGAAAAATAGTAGCAGCTGCTTTTACAGAGCACTTACCTGGCTCTGGGCTGAGCATATGGATATTATTGTTACTCAAGCAGAGGAAATGGCACAAGGTCACAGCCACTCATACTCTGTGCTTACACAGGTGACCTTTGGGTCTTTCCCCACAAAATCAGCAGTTCTAGTGTCCTTGTGGCAGGGAAAGGTCACCATGAAATGCTGGCAGCTCCTGGCTCTAACGCATTGCATCACAAATCTGAGTTGTCCCTCCCCGCCCCGGTGGATGCTCTCAGACATGCTATCTGCTCAGGGTGTGGTGACAGGCACACCGCCTGCTGCTGGGCTTATACACTGAAGGCTTCAGGAGTGTGAGGTTGCTATGCTGTGCCTGTTGCAGGCCATGGGGGCAGTGGCCTGCTCAGCTCCCTGGCGGGTGCCTCCTGTGTCCACAGCCACAGAAGCCATCGGGAGCCCCCAGTTCACACAGTGAGCATGCCATTCAGCTTCCTATTTCTTCAAGAGGTAATCAACGTACAAAGAGAAAAGTTCATTTCCGCCCATGGTTTTAGAGGTTTCATTCCATGATCGGTTGGCCATGTGGTAGCACGTTACAGACACGGCAAGGCAAATCCACTCACCTCATGGTAGGGAAGCAAAAGAGAGAAAGGGGAAGGGGCTGGGGTCCTGCTCTCTCCTTTAGGGGCACATTAGTGCTGCTTTGCAGACCAGTCCTTTAACAAAAGGACCTTCTGGTGACACTTAAGTTGGGAACTGTAGCAGTGAGTGAAGGCCACTGCAGCAGAGACCTTGCTCTGCTTCATCCCCCGCAGTGGCTGCCCAGCTTTGGCTGCCTGTGGCCATGCAGGGTGGCAGCCCCACTGTGGTCTCATTCATCATAGAGATTTTTCATCTCAAGCTGGAAGTGTGGGTTTTATTGTGAAAAATCAGAATGTTTGAATCGTTGAATCAAATTTATTATTTTTATTACTACTACTACAAGTGCTGGAGATGGAACCAGGGCCTTATGCATGCTAGGCAAGCGCTTCATCGCTGAGCTGTTCCCCCAGTCCCAAGTATATTTTTAAATACTGTGAGTTTGACCAAAACACATCCTGAGCTACCAGTTAAAGACCCCTAACTGAGCCCAAGGATGCAGCCCCTGATCATACCAAAAATAGTGCCCCAGAGACTGCCGAGAAGGAACATACCTCCTGGCCGAATGGCAGGTGCTTGCTTCCAGAGATGGGCATTTGCCTACCTCCTCTGAGGTCAAGCTGGCACCATCAGCACGGCCGGAAGGTCTTCCCCCATGTAAGTGGAACCAGAGGTGGCAGATAAGGCACTGTCCCTGCCCTCGGAGCCACTGACCCAAGGAAGAGACAGTGCATTCATGCGCCCTGATGAAACGCTAGTGTGTTTCTTTTCTTTACTTTTCTTTTCTTTCTTTCTTTCTTTCTTTCTTTCTTTCTTTCTTTCTTTCTTTCTTTCTTTCTTTCTTTCTTGAAGGACAGTGAGAGACAGAATCAATTTTTATTGAGTTTTTCACATGGCCTTTGTTGCTCAGACACTTAGTTGTGTACGTGGGTGCTGGGGTTTGAACCTGTGTGCTTGCGCATGCTGGGCAAGTGCTGTAACCGCCGAGCCACCACTCCAGCCCCCACTGGTGTGTTTCTATCTGTCGCCTGCTATGATCCTCCTACTGTGGTGGGTAAGGAGATGTGTTTCATATTTTCCAGCTGAGTTGTTTGCTGTAGCTGACTACTGAGGGATCTGCCTAGTGACTTTCAGCTGGCTGGGGCTAGAATGACATCCACTGGCTTCTACTCCATTCCAGTGTTCCTTCTCCAGTGGGCCTCTGCCCCCTCCCTCTGCCTGAGGCAGAGATTTTTTGTTTTTGTTTTTTGGTGGGGGGTGGAAGGGGTGCTTTGCCACTGAGATTCATTTCCTGTTCTTTTGATTTTTTTTTTTAAAAAACAGAGGGACAGTGAGAGAGAGAGAATCAATTTTTATTTTAGTTTTTCCTGTGGCTTTTGTTGTGTGCGTGGTGCTGGAGTTTGAACCCATGTCCTCTGTGCATGCCAGGCAAGCACCGTAACTGCTCTTTTTATTTTTTTACATTTTATTATTTTTTTACATTTGCGACAGGGTCTCTGTAAATTGCTGAGGCCGGCCTCACACTTGCAAACCACCCACCTGTCTCAGCTTCCAGAGTTGCTGAGATTTACAGGCGTGTGCCACCGTGCCCGGCTTATGGGAGAGATTTGAGGAAATAACAACAAAAAAAGAAAATGAATCAACATTTGGAGGTCCTGGGGTCCTGTCTATGACAGAGTGGAGCTGGCGACCCTTGGTCAGGGCTGAGGGAGAGGCAGGGCTGCCCAGAGCAAACACAAATTCAGAACCTTCAGGAAATGTGATTTTCAAGTGGACAACAAATGAAAAAAAAAAAAAAGATTTTTTTTTTGGTATAAAAAAGAAGCTCCATGTGACTTTTGGAATAACTTACACTAAAATAATTGATCGTTGTGGTTGGGGATTTAGCTCAGTGGCAGAGCACTTGCCTAGCATGCGCAAGGCCCCGAGTTCGGTCCTCAGCCCTGAAAAAAAAAAGATTGATTGTCTGTTTGCGATTCTGATTTGCCTGGGGCAACCTGTATTTATTTGGCAACCTTACAGAGAAGGAGTTTGGGCATGGGATGGGATTCTGGAAAGCTGGAAGATGAGCAGACCCAGGAGTAGTGACAGCAGAGCGCCCAGTCATTCTACCTCCTGCCATGCGCTGAGAGTACCTGCGTTACCCACACTCGGTCGACCCCTCAGGGCCGGCCCTGATCTCCTGCTCTTCTCTGTGCTTCCGGCCCTTTAATTGGATGAAGTGTGCAGCTGGGAGCCTGAAGAGGGGCTAATGGGGCTGTCAGGTGGGGAGGGAAATTAACATCAGATCCAGCGATTCTTGCTGGCTGATGATTTATTGATTGCCTTGAAATAATAGTGATCGAACAAAAGCCAACCAGGAGGCAGATGACGGCGCTTCGCGGGATCTGCGATTCGCCGATTCTCTGCTTCCTCTTTCCTTTTTTCATGTGCTCTTTGATTGTCATTAGATTGCTCTGCAAGGGCGTCCCCCACCCTTTCCTAGACCAAGGGGCGAGTGAGGTTCACTCCGTGGGGAAGGCCAAGAGTGGCAGAGTGGTCTTTGTCACCAGGGCAGTGAAGGCCAGGGAACCTAGAGTTGGGTCAGTAGTGCAGGGATCTGAGCCTGACTGGCCTTTTCTGCGCCCTCAGTGTTCTCAGCTGGAGGATGGGGTTCCCTCCCTCCACCCAGCAGGATGTTGTGGCTGTAGAATCTGCACAGCGTGGGGGTGTGGGCTCCAAGCCAGGGTCTGTCCACTCACGCTCACCCACAGTTGGGTGTCCTTGGACACATCCAGGAGGCCTTGTTAGAAAGACCCGCCTTCAGGGGACAGGGGAGGCCCTGTGGGGTCAATGATGATGCCTTCTGTACGATTGGATTATTAACAACCACCTTGATGGAGGTACATGCACACCCTTTATGCGAACAGTTTCCATGTGTCACATGACCCATCAAGACTTAAAACCTCCATGTTCTGACCCCCAAGTCCTCTCAGGTCCTTCCTGGTCCATCTCCCTAGCCCCAGCGCTGCATGGGTGACCATAGTTTATTCACCCATCAGTGGGTACTGGGCTTCCTTTTCTTTAACCATTTGGTGTTGGGGATGGAACCCAGGGCCTCCTGCATCCTCGGCAAGCACTTTAGCCCTGAACAACACCCCCAGCCCCGGGTGCTGGGTTTCTGAAAGCTAGAAGTCACTTGTCCAGGAAATGGAAAGCCAGTCATCCTTGACCTCATTCTACAGATGGCGAGAATCCTGAGAGAGGAATTGGCGCCAGGGGTGTGGAGGATAAATTGGGCAGGGGCCCCAAGCCCCAGGCCCTGACTGTTGCTGTGACTGGGCCTGTGGGAGGGTCAGGCTTCTGGAGTACAGGGACGTGAGACATGTGATTTCTTATAGATCTCAGTGCCCTTCTGAATGCATTATCTTATCAACCTGGAGAAAAAACTCCAGTGAACTCAAAAGCCATGGCTTAGGATCGTAATATGCTAGGGGAACACCGTGTGCCAGCATTACTCATTTAAAAAGCAAACAGGCTAATGGGCCTCAGTGGATAGGATCTGGACAAGGTCTCAAGGGTCTTCTGCGTTTCTTTCTGGCTGTGTGACCGTGGATCAATGCTTGTGGTAGTTTTTACAAGTGGTGCAGACTCCTGCTCCCCTCCTGGGAGTTCTTTCTGCAGACCTCCACCTGGATACATTTTCTGTTTTGTTTTTTTTTTTAATTTTTTATTAAGGAGTCAAGTTATTATATAATCATAAATGCATGTAAAGTAATAATGCGATATGCATTTGTTCTTAAACCAGAATTACCCCCACATCTCCCACACCCCAGTCTCTTGATTCTTCTATATTTCACCCCTGCAAGCAATAAAAATGTATAGATTGTGAGTTTTCCAGAATTAAATGATTACATGAGTATTATTTGGATTCTCGGGGGTAAATTGTTGATTGTCTCCCTAGGTCCCTCCCTTTTCTCCCTCCCTCCTCTCCACCCTCACCCCCATTTTCCACTGTGACTTGAGCCAGTTAAAGTTGGATGTCAGACTGGTTCCTCTGCAGGGCTTATGTGGCCCTCTGCAGGGTCTTCACACTGGGAAGTCAGCCCTCTGGAATGGCTGCTCTGTATCCCTTGGTCCTGATGCGTTGGAGGTGACCCTGCGGGCCCTCCAGAAGGAAGCTCTTAATGTGCATGGAGATCAGAGTACCCTGACGCCCCTCCAGATTGAGGGCCAGTCCACCCGGCTGTCTGCACCGCCGGAGCAGGCACGCAGGCAGAAACACGTTTCCCCGTGCTGTTCCGGTAGACTCAGCTTCCCAAGGCCGGGCCTGGCCCATTGTGTATATCCGGAGCTTCAATGGGACTTGACACCATGCCACACACACACCAGTAGGTGCTAGGCGGTTAAGTTGGGCTGAGCCTTCAGAGGAAAAATGAAGTGGATTGTTAAAATGAAAAGCCTTTGTGCATAAAAAAGCGCTATTAAGAAGGAAAACAGAATGCCCAGAATGGGGAAAAAATGTGCATAAATCATGTATCTGAAAGATTCTAATATCCGGAATATATTAACAATGCATACAACTCAGCAACAAAAAGATCATGAACCGAATTTTAAACGCGGGCAAAGGATTCAAGTAGGTATTTGTCCTAAGAAGGTGTATAGATGGCTAATCAATGGGGGCAGGGCTGGAGCGGTGGCTCAGCAGTTCGAGCGCTTGCCTGCCTTGCACAACGACCCAGGTTCGAACCCCAGCACCACATACACAACTAAGTGTTGGAGAAACAAAGGCCAGATGAAAAACTAAATAAAATTGATTGTTTCTCTCCCTTTCTCCTTCTCCCTCTTCCACTCTCTCTTAAAAAAAAAAGCCAATGGATGTGTGAAAAAGTGTGTGGCATCATTTGTTAGTGTAGAAATGCAAATGAAAGCCACAGTACCCTCTGATACCTACTGGGACAGCTGTGGGTTTTGGGTTTTTCTGTTTTCGGTGGGGGGGTACTTTTGAACACAGGGGCACTTAACCACTGAGCCTCATCACCATCTCCCCCCCCTTTTTTTTTTTTTAAGAGAGAAGGACAGAGAGAGACAGAATCAGTTTTTATTGGGTTTTTCACATGGTTTTTGTTGCTCTGACAATTAGTTGTGTATGTGGTGCTGGGTTTGAACCCATGTACTTGCGCATGCCGGGCAAGCGCTGTAATCACCAAGCCACCGCTCCAGCCCCCTCACCAGCCCTTTTTATTTGTTATTTTGAGACAGGGTCTTGCTAAGTTGCTTAGGGTCTTGTTAAATTACTGAGTCTGGCTTTGAACTTGCGATCCTCCTGCCTGAGCCTCCCAAATCGTTGGGATTACAGGTGTGCACCACCGCTTCTGGCAACAGCTACGGTTTTAAAAAAATAAAGTGGAAAGTAAAAAGTGTTGGAAGAAGTGTGGAGAAACTGGAATTCTTGTGCATTGCTGGTGGGAGTGCAAAATGGCACAGCCCCTGCAGAAAACAGTTTACTGTTCCCCAATAAATGGAAAATAGTTTCCATATGACCTAACCATTCTACTTAGGTAGATGCCTGTTAGAATAAAATTATTAAAACTTCTGAGGTGCTATAAGACATGCCCAGGAGTGGGTGAGCAGGGTAGTCCACTTCTGCAGAAGGGCGCACTCACAGACGGGATCCAGTGAGCCCACATACTTGGGCGGCCAGTCCCCCTGCTTATCTCTCCAACCTGACACAATCCTACCGTTCAATCTGATTGGAGATGCTCAGGGGTACAATCTGTGTGATTGGTAATATAAAATTGGGGTGGGTACAGGAAAGACCTACAGGTGTAATGGGATATCTGATAAGGAATTTAAAAATGGGTTATCTCTGTCCACATGGTTCCTGCTCTAAGACGGCTTCCGTTTACATGCGAACCTTAAGACTACATTCTGAAAATGGACCATCAGACTTCCTATTTCTCATAATCCCAAGAAATGAAAATACATGTCCACAAAAAACTTGTACATAAATGTTCACAGCAGCATTATTTATAATAGTCGAATGTCCATTGATTGATAGACAAAGTATGGTATGTTTATTTAATAGAATAGTATTCAGCCATGAAAAGGAACAAAGCACACATAAAGCATGCTACATAACATGTGTGAATCTTTTTTTTTTTTTCCTTTTTAAAGAGAGGGGGACAGTGAGAGAGACAGGGAAAGAGAAAAACAACCTTATTTTTTCACATGGCCTTTGTTGCTCTGATAGTTGTGTATGTGGTGCTGGGGTTTGAACCCGGGTCTTTGTCCTTGCCAGGCAAGTGCCGAAACCGCTGAGCCACCGCTCCAGCCCCACATGTGTGAATCTTGAAAATGAGTAAAGGAAGCAGGACCAAAGGGCCATATGTTGTATGATTCTGGAAACATAAAATATCCAGAACATCAAATCCATAAAGATGGGTGCAGACTGGTGGTGGTTGCCAGGGGCTGAGGAGGGGACGTAAGAGTGATCGCTGATGGGTGTGGAGCGTACTTTGGGGGTGACGGAAGTGCTCTGAAATGAGATCATACTGATGGTTGCACAACCAAGAGCTCCTCTGAGTTTTATCTAGAAGATTAAAAGGGAAAGCAGGCTGCTAGGCATTGTGATGCTCTCCCCACCCCCATCCCGCGTACTGCAGTGGCCTGAGTGCCTCTGCCCCCGGCCCCTGCAGAGGCCACCTGCCCAGACAGCTTCTAGAACGTGATTGAGGGGCAGGCCCAGGAGCCCCTCCCTCACTCTCCTTCCTGTAAATGCAGGCCTGCACCCCCTCCCTCCAGCCGCACTGCTGCCCGGAGCTCCCAAGGCCTCCTAGTGGGAGAAGGAGCCAATGGCCTTGGGCCCACTGATTAGCTTCTGATTGGCTTCTGGGAAAGGCAGATCCATCTGGAAGCTGGGCTGGGCAGCGAACAGCCACAGTGGGGCCAGGATGGTGATAGATGGCTCCACTGGCCCTGGCTTCTCATTCTCCGTGCTGCCCCAGGGCTGTGGTGTCAGCGCCAAAAGAGACGTTGGAGATCCTTCCTTACAGATGTTCCTCAACTTACAATAGGGCTGTGTCCTGATAAACCTATTGTAACACATGCTTGTAAGCATTGCACAGCCTCACTCAACCTCTCTGGTTTTGAGCATGCTCAGAGCACTCACATCAGCCTCCCGTCAGCAAAATCATCCAACACACAAAACCTATTTTATCCTAAGTGTCGAATAGCTTGTATAGCTGACTGCGTCCACAAAACAGTCCACTTGGCACCGTGCGGTACCACTTGTTTCTCCTCATGATCACAGAGCTGCCTAGGAGCTGTGGCTCACTCCTGTTCAGATCTTGAGAAAGGATTAGATTACATATTGCTTGCCCAAGAAAAGACCCAAATTCAAAATATGCTCCCCTTTTGCACCATGGTAAAGTCAAAAAATTATAAGTTGGGGCACCAGAAGCTGTGCACATCCACGATCCTGTGGATTCAGATCCAGGGACCGGACGAGTGACTTGCTCACATAACTAGAAGCTCAGACTCTGTGTTTGCCCTTCTGAACTCTCCTGTGCCTCCCTCCCTCCTCTTCCCTTCCACCCTGTGCATTCACCTGTGTGCAGGGCCAGACTGGGTTGTGAAAACTTGCCTCAGGATAAAATAGCAAGCATCTCTGCCTGGAAATTCAGGGAAGGCAACCAGAGGAGCTGGGGAAGAGGGAGGGGAGCCCCCTGCCCTGTCAGCTGCTGAATGTTGAGGTTCCAGGTGTGATTAGTTGGAAGAAACAAAAGGATTTTGTGGCTAAGAATTACATGTTTGGAAACATGCCTTGGGGAGAGCCCTGGTGATGGGAAAGGGCTTCCTCTTCTTTCCTGGGATGGATACCATGGGATTCCCTGGCAAGGGGCAGGAGCAGGACCCAGGACGCTTCCTTTGTTCAGAGGTCTTCCTCTGGGACTTCTTGCTTCTCTTGTCTGCTGGGCCTTTTTAGAATTGTATACGATGGGACCAAGGGAGTATGGAAATTCCGCAAAACTGGCCCTCAGGTATAACTGGCTGCCCCAGGCAGATGTGGGCAATGTAAATCTCCTTCCTTGGAACTGGGGGCTCCTGAGCCTGGGGTAAAGAGGGACTTGTTCCCCTACACCTCTGCCCAGGATTCTTCCCAACAAACACCTCACATCTTGCTCTTGCTTTTACCCGTAGGTTGCGAGATGGGAACAGAAAACCGGCCAGCTGAGCAGGACCTTTGGATCCCCCTACCTGGCCTGCTACTCCCTAGGTGGCGTCATCCTGCTTTTAAATGTCCTGCGCTCACACTGGTAAGTCACCCGGCTGGTCCTCCTTGTATAGGCCACTGTCACTGTGAAAACACAGGGCCCCAGAGGTGTAGGGGTGTGTAAGGGGGACTGTCAGGATGTGGGTGAACACACAGGAAGCTCTGCTCTCAAATGTCTCCTGCCACAGCAAGCCACGCCACCCTCTCTGTCAGCAGAGGAGTCCTAGTGACCTCAGGAAGGAGAAAATGCGAATGGAACCGCTTCATTGCGCGAGGAGCCTGGGGCAAGGAGGAACGGTGGGTGGGGGGGGAGACGATAAGCCAGGTGGACCCCAGAGTGGTCCCCAAGCTCAGAGCCCCAGAGTTCCTTCTAAGAAGAGTTGGGACAAGGGGCAGATACCCAAGTTGGGAACCTCTGAGGGCCAGGGTCTGACCATCTCAGCTGCGGCCCCATGTCAGAAAGCCACTCAGAACCAGGTATTGTGGCAGCCACCTGTAATCCCAGTGTCTCAGGGGGCTGAGGCAGGAGGATCGCAAATTCAAGGCCAGTCTGGGCAATTTAGTAAAACTCTGTCTCAAAATAAAAAGGGTTAGGAATGTACCTCAGTGATAGAGCTTCCTGGGTTCAATCCCCAGTAACTAACACATACGCACGCGCGCGGGTGCACGCACATACAGGTGAGCAGGTGAACTTAATCTAGATGGTGAAGCTCAGCCGTGGGGCTGGGAATGAAGATGAAAGGCCAGGCAGACTCTCCATTTCTGAGTGTGCTTGACTGGCAAACACCCTGGGGACACACACAGGCTGTGTAGGGAGACAGTGGGACTGAGTCATTGGATGTGGGCCGAGATGCCTCTGGGCCTGGGGTCCCACCCACTGGGCTCCATGAGAACCACTGCAGGAGGTGCAGTGGCAGCTCAGGGGACAAATGTGTCCCATGCAGTGCTTTGGAAAAATGAGGAAATGGCTTAAGAATCCCCATGTCTGACTCAGGACAGTTTATGAGCTCTGATGACCCTGGCCACACTTCCAGGGGAACTCGTCGCTGGGGGCTTAGTCACAGCTGCTCTGTGATTCAGGCCTTGGGCTCCTGGCCTCCCCCACTCCCCTTGGCCTTATCTGGCTCTGCAGGCCCAGGCTGCACCATGAAGCAGCCTGCTCTGTGCTCGATGCCTGGCGTGTGGGAAGCCAGGCAGGGGGCACAGGTGGGGAGCCATGTTCCTCACTCACATGCCACGAGGGTGGAGCCCAGGGCACCCTAACTGCGAACCCTCTCCATCTTGCCATTGTTGTGGGCTGGGCTCTCTTGCGATCCTGGAACTTGGGGGTAGGGAGGGAGGGGTCCTTCTGGGTCAGGCCCCACCTCTATGGCTTCTGGCCTGTGCCTGTCCACAGTGAGTATCTCAGAGTGTGTGCAAGTCTTGTGGCGCCTTCTCCAGGGAAGCCTGCCTCCCCCCATGACAGGGCTAGGGCTTGGCTGCCTGCACTACCCCTAGGCCTCCAGCCTGCCACCAGGCTCTTTCACATTTGTTGTCCGCAGCCAGGGAGAAGTCCCACTGCGCAGATGGGAAGGTGAGGAGTAGGAGAAAGCGGTGATGTGCCCTGGGTTTCACAGCTCAATGAGAAAAGATCTGATCCATTTAGGTTGGAAGAAAATGGCATTCCCGACTCTGGGGCCACCAGGCTGGGCTCATGGGGGGAAAGGGAGATGGGCCTCTTCCCAGCCCTGCCCCCTAGAAGGCCGCCTCCTTACGAAGAATGAGACCTTGGGCTGCATCAGCAGGATGGTGGCAACTTGGGCCCCCAGACCCCAGCAGTTGGTAGATGGGGGGTGACTGTCACCACTGGCTATGTAGAGCCACTACTAGGGTACTGAGACTGAGAAGTGCAAAGGGCTAAAGGAGCACCCTGGAGCCAGCTTAGAATCAGGGATTCCACAAGGTGTGGATTGAGCCCCCTAGGCCACAGAACCCCACTGTCAGCTGGGCCAGACCAGCATCTCCCTGCTCCGTACAGCAGCACATCCGTGGATCCGTCCCCGGGTCCATCTCCCTGGAGATTCACACCCCACTGTCCACCCTATGCCTCCTCTCTCTCTCTCTCTGGATGACGCAGCTCTCTGCTGCGTGGCTCCTGGCCTTCAGTCTAGGCTTCCACAAAGTGACTTTGTTACTCTATCATCCCAGCTAACACCCCTTTGCACTAAGAATAGTACACAGGTCTCTCGTCTAGCCTTCCCATACTGCACCACCGCACCCTGCTTACCTAGGTCAGACTCCCTTTGCCCATCACGCTGAAACTCTGGGTCACCTCCACCCATTCCCACGGCAGGAGTCCTGCCAGGTGCCCTGTCCCTGCTTCCCCACTGTGTCTGTTTCATATGGAGCATCTTGGGGCATCTATAGCACTGCACACTATAAATACCCTACCTGAGCCTTGCTCACCTCTGACCTCTTGAAGGTCCCACCCTCTCTAAAACCTCCCAACATGTAACTAGTTACCTGGCACCTCTGTCCTGGGCATTTTTCCCTTGGGTCTTGTTCCCGCTGTGCTCAGCACCAGGACTTGGATAGGTCCAGCTTTCCCTCCCATGGCGCAGGGGCCCAGGGGGAAGAGGGCTGCTTGGGGCTCAGGGAGGGGAGAGGTCCAGTCTCAGACAGGACTATGCCTTTCCTGCCTTCCGCAGCCACTGCAACTCTGAGCTGCCCAGGAGAACCCCTTCCCAGCAGAGCGTAGGAATGCAGCAGCTGGGGGCAGTTCACGCCTGGCCAGTGCTGGCCACCGTCCTGCACCTGATCCAGTGCTGCCAAGGTACTGCATCCACAGCAGCTGCGGACTCCCAGGAACTCCCCTTGGGACCAGCTGGAGAGCCACAGAAGCCCTGGAGTAGGACATGGTCAGAAGTGCAGAGTACAGCAGTTTCCTGGGAGTCCCTTGCTGCTGCTGGGACAAGGATGAACAGTCCTCAGATGTCATAAGATATCCTTGTGCCTCTCAGCCAAACAGCAGTCGAGTGCTAAAGCTTTCAGGGTGCACAGCACTAACTACCTCCCTCCCCAGGGGATGCCGGTACCCCCTTGGCTGTCCCCCATGAGGTGGGCTCCACGTAAGCCTGATAGGTGCGCGTGCTGCTGTGCGCGCATCCAGCACGTGGCTGGGGGGCTTCACGCAGCAGACTCGGTGGGGCATGTTCCATAGCAACAGACACAGGTCCTTCCAGTTCTCCCTGGCACAGAACTCTTGGTGCCACGTTCACTGTCACCCAGCACGAGTCCCTCGAGTTCTTCCCAGCCCTCTGCCACTTTCAGTGCCATAGCAGGGCATACATTCACACGAATCTGTCAGTGACTCCTAACTGGCCTGTGTCGTTGCCCACCTGTGACCTGGGCCAAAGGACTCCTGTAAAAATGAGGAGGGGCCTGCTTCCTTCCCTTGCGCATGCTCCCCAACAAGCATTGGATGACCTGCGCTGGGCTGTGGCTGCTGGGTGTGGGGTGCTCTGAGCCAAGAGTGGAGGCACTTGGCTGGATAAGTCAGGTGGGCTCTGTTCACGCCCAGTTGGTAGGAAATGGAGAACCATGGAGGGTTTGGGAACAGACGACCTGAGTTGGTTTTGGGACTTGCAAGGGACTTCCTTGCCTCCCTGAGCGAACCTCCCTCTCCTGCACTCATCAGTCAAGAATTCCCACTTCCTGAGGAGGCCTTGCTAGGGTGACAAAGCAGAGGAGGCGAACTGTGCCTAAGAATATGACGGGGTAGGTGTCTGGCTGCCCCCGGGGCCCAGGGACAGCTGTACAGATGGTTTGGAGGCTGGCCTCCAGACAGAGGCCCTTTGCATCTGCTCCCTGGGTGATGGGATCCTGCGCTCAGGGCTGTCAGCCAAGCTGGACAGGTCTGGCATGTCCGTGCGGCAAATTACCTTCCTCCCACACTGGAGCCCTTTGCTCCCTGAAAACTCTACTTGTGAGGAGACCACAGCAGCCTCCTCCCTCCCTGCCTCCCTCCTTGTCATCCCCAACCCCTGCCTGGCTCAGGAAGCCAGCTGCTGTAGTGGGGCAGCCCAAGTCCACCGAAGCTACTTAAAGAATTTTGTCCTTCCTTTTCTTCTGCAAACAAGCCTACCCACAGCAGCCCAGACATTCAGGCCCTCTGGGATGGAGTGAGGGAAGGAGTGGACTGGACCCTGGTGGCTCCTTCTCTCTGGCAGTAGCTAAACCAGTTTTGCAGAGTACTGCTGAGGATACAGGAAGTGATAGATCTTTCCAAGTCCTAGACTTCTAAGATCTTGGCCTCCTGGGTCCAAAACAGGGGGCTGGACTCAAAGGAAAGCAGTCTTGTGTCAGGGAGGTCCAAGCAGTGCCAGGAAGAAGCAGGGCAGGGCAGAAGTGTGACCTCCAGGGGCCTCACTCCAGCCGCTCTTGCCAGCCCTCAGCAAAGGAACCTGTCAGTTCTGGGGCCAAACCCTGGTGGTGACTACTCTTAATTTTTAAAGGTACAGTTCAGTAACATTGGATATATTTCCAGTGTTGTACCCAATACCACTCCCATCCTGCTTCCTGCTCTTAGACTGCCCTAGTGGAATCAGGCAGCTCACTTTACGTAGTAATAATGTCCCCAAGGTGCATCCATGTGGTAGGATGTTTCAGAATTTCCTTCCTTTTTAAGTCTGAATAATATTCATTGTATGGATAGGCCACATTTTGGGTACCTGTGGATGGACACTCAAGTCCCTTCCGCCTGTGAGCTGTGGTTCGACACTGTTTTCAGTTCTGGTCTATTCCTCAGAGTGGAACTGCTGGCCCACATGGAACTGCCTGACGGTTTTCCACAGTGGCTGTACCATTGTGCATTCCAATAGCAATTCCCAAGCGTTCGAGTCTCACCATGCTGCCTGCTTGATCACAGCCACCCTGAAAGGTGTGAGGTGGCATCGCTGTGATTTGTGCATTTCTCAAGTCATCCAGGTGCTCTGAATGCCACACTTGGCTCTCCGGTTTGAGTCAGAGCCAGCCTGGGGAAGAGGCAGGTACCCAGGTCACCCTCAGTTCTGCCCCTGACAAGCTAGTTGACCCCCAGGTAGGTCATGTCATCCCTCCGAGCCTTGATTTACTCATCTATGAAATGAAAAATTCGCTTCCAGGAGGGGTCCAGATGGGAAAGCAGGAGCCCACTCTTTGAGAGAGGTGCACCTTCATTCATCATCCATGCACACATTGGGAGCCCAGGGCGCGGTCCCTTCTCACAGGCGCACCAGAGTCCATAGGGATTTGCTGAGGAAGTGGCCTTGGAGCTGAGCTGGAGCTGAGCCCAAGTTAAGCTTATGAGAAGAGCTGGGGAGGGAGGCAGGTAAGTTCGTTGGGACTAAGGAGTGTGTGTGGAGTGGCTTCCATGGAGAGCCCCCGCTGGTGAGGGAGCTGGGTGCAGTGGTGCACACCTGTCCCAGCTGCCCAGGAGGCTGATGGAGCATCATTGCTGGGCAGCACAGCAAGATCCTGTCTCAAAAGCAAGCAAACAACAACAAAACCAGATGGTGCAGTGACCTCGGTGTGAGCAGGTCCCCATGGAGGAGTGGGTGGAGAAGAACGGCTATGCCTGGATGTGGTACCTTCTCCAGCATGGATGGCCTGTCCCCTTGTCCCTGGTCCCTTGGCTGAGATCCTTCCTTCCTCCTCCAAGCCTCAGCCCGGCTCTGCGTGTGCCTTGGAGAGGCAGTGTCCTCATCAGCACAGCTTGACCTGTAACTACCAGCAAAGAAGTGTCTGGTTTTTCTTCTCGAACCTGAGCTCTTGGGAGGGAGGCAGTTCCTTACAGACTGTGGTCCCCTCTTCTCCAGACCTCTCCATGTCAACATCGGCTGGACCTGGGGTCACCCAGCCGGCAGATCCATAACTTTTCTCTTGGTTGGTCAGGGTGACCCAGGAAATTCTGAGGAAGTGAGAAAGGATGTCCATGGTCAGTCACAGGGCTGGTTGTCTCTCCTGACTTTTTGGGTTGAATGACAGCGGAAGCACTGCTCTTTCCCCTCAAGGCATTTGCTGTAGGTACCCATCTTCTACAGAAGCCCCTCATCTTCCACAGGACCCAGCATCCCCTGTCCCTTCCTGCCTGGCCTGCACCCCTCCCATGGCCTGGCCCCTGCTGCATTAATTGATAGGCTGTCCCTCCCCTCCCCGCAGTGGCCAGTGTGTGGCACATAGGCTCTGGCATGGGGGTGGGTATGGGGCTTTGGGGAGGGGCTGATGAGAGACTCTGCTCAGGACCAGCTCCTGTCCCCTATGTCCCCCAGCACCCTTCTCCACACCTCACTTCCATTCATACCTAGAGATATGTGATCTGGCGTATGTTAGAATACACAAGAACGATTTGCCATTTTAAGGGACGTGGTTTGGTGACATTTTCTGGTTGGCAGCATTGTGCAGCCACCTCTTCTGTCCAGCTTCGAAACTTTTCTCCACTGGAGTGAAATTCTCCCTCATGCCGCAGATTCCCGCCCCTCCTCCTCCAAGTCCCATCCCCAGCCAATGCTCACCTTCCTCTGTCCCCATGGATTTGCCTTTTCTGGACATTTTAGGTGTGTGTTCTCCAGGGGCTGGGCACTGTGGCCCAGCAGTCTGGGTATAAGGCAGAGAACACACATGCACTTGAGCTGAATCCAGCTCACGGCCAGGGGTGTGCAGGAGGGTGGCAGGGCCCAAGGAGCCACTTTGTCAACTGGCTTGCACCAGCTGCTGGTCTGGGGAGGGCCGGGGCAGGATGAACTGGCTTGTTATCTGGAAGCTAATGGTGCTAAGTCCAGACCCAAGTGAGCAATTAGCGCAGGCCTGTTTGCTCTGGCTGTGGAGTGTGACCAGGGAGGGAGGCCTGATGGGCTCAGGGGCATCTGTTGAAACCGCTTCCCCATGATCTCCCCCCACACAACCGGCCTCAACCCGAACTGATTAGTCTGGTGCCACTCCCCTCTCCTGAGCCACGGGGCTGCTCCTCAGAAAGGCCCTTAGGGAACCACGCAGCGTGGACAGCCAGGCAGGCCTGGGCCAGCTTTGCAGCATTTCCTCCTGCCTGGCTATCTTTTGCCTGACAGCCAGTGGCCTTGAGGAGACATGGCCCATATTGTTAAGGCATCCGGTAGCCTCTGGGGTCTTCCACTAGTCAGCAGTAGACCTCCACCTGGGCAGCTGGAGAACCAATCAGAAAGGGAATCTGGGTTTGACTTCTTGGATCCCAGGGAAGGAGGGGGGGGGGTTCTGTATCTCAGCTAGGGCAAGACCAGATGGGGGTCCAGAACTCAGGTATAGCCAGCCTTTGACCACAGGGATTGTGGGAAGAAGAGCACCCATGTTTAAACTCATTTTTGTTTTAGTACATGTTTGGTACATATTAGGAAAATGAGCCCATCCGATGTTCATTTCATAGATGGTCTTGCTTAGGCTGAGTTGAAGGGTGAACAAGTTCATTAGGCATGAGATAAAGGAGAATATGAAGCAAATGCCAGCTTAGGCTGCCCGGGAACGCGGACAGCCTCATGGGGCCCCACAGGAACAGCCGAGGTTAGGGAAATGTTGCTTGTCAGTTAAGGACGGGAGCAGGGAATGGGACTGCCTCGGGGCAGTGGATGCTTTGTGGCATGTGCCTATGGCCTGGTACGAAACCCTGGGCTCCTGATGCCCCTCTTCCACCTCCACCTCAGGTCTCCGGGATTGATTTCAGGGGAGTGGAGTACAGGCGTCCGCAAATCACATTGTTGACTGAAAGCTCAATCCAAGATTTAAAAATAGAACCCAAGGGATATGACCGAATCTCTGTTCACCCCCATCCCTGTGCAGAATATTTCCGAAGGAAATTACTCCTATTACCTCACTGTGCCATTGAGTACGTGGCCACAGAGCTACTTGTCCCTCTGCTAATTCTACATGTGGAATGGACTGTGCTTACTGCAGGAGCGGGAACACTGGTGGCCTAATTGGGCATCGATTCCAGTAAGCCTGCATTTGTGACAGTGTACAAGGCTGGCTGGGTCAAGATAAGAGCACCGAGGGGAGCCCGCCTCCAGGTTACTCTGCGGACTCTTGGAGCAATGACCCACAGCACCTTTTGGGAGCTCTGGCTCACCCCAACATTTGAAGGGACATTAATCTTCTTTCTGCAGCGACCCTGGTCTAGAGCCACAACCCCGAGGAACCATCAGCCAGCCTAGAAGGAGACTGGAACTGTCCTCTAGCCCCATTGCTGGCCACTCACTGGCCCTTGACCTGGCCGTCCTTGCTGGGCATTCTCATCGGCCTCCATCCAGGCTGCACTCTTCCTGAGCTCTGCCAGGAAATACACTATGCTACAAACAAGCCACGTCAGAGCCAGAAAGTCCCTTTCATCTGCTACCTGCTCGTGAGATATAGATGAATTCTGGCAGAGCAGCCTTCAAGATGACCCATGAAGAATGTGAAACAGGCCCAGCAGCGAGTGGCCTGGTTCTCTGTTCCTCGTGCAGGGAGGAGGCAATCATAGGAAGGTCCTCCCCCAAAGTGGCTCTGCCCCTGTGCCTTATTTACTATTGCGTGGTCTGACTGGTGTTCCCGTACCGCTGTCCCCACCACACACATGTGTAATCCATTCCAAACTCCCAGTCCCCTCTGCAGTGCTCTCCCACCCCACCCCTTCTCCTGGATCAGTTCTTCTTCCTAGCTGGGCTCCAGCATCCCCTTCCTCACTGCAGCTCCACCCCACACCACCACCCCTGACTAACATCACCCTCTGGCAACCTGTGCTTCCCAGCACTCGCCACAGTGTCTGCCCAGTTTGCTCCTGTCTTCCCAGTGCCCGCAAGCCCAGCTGTGAACTGCTCAGTGTGTACAGTCGCTCTCCAACAACTTTATGCAAGGAGGCAGGGAGGGGTCACCGCTGTGTCTCAGAGGAGAAGACTGCGGCTGGGACCCTGTCTGTCTGAAGCCCCTTTCCCTCCTTCCAGTAGCCAGCAGCTCTTTTGCTGCCACTGGTGACTCCCTAGGATGCAGGGCAAGGAGCCTAGGGCTGACCAGAGAGAGCCCCACAGGCCTCACTGCCCATAGGTTCGGGAGGCAGAGCCAATCCAACCTGTGCGTGTCTCCGTGGGTGCCTGCTGGTGTCCCAGACCTAAACAGGGCTCAGCCTTGCTGGTGCCTGGTCCATGCCCTCCCATTCCACCTTCTGCTCAGAGAATGTGGGGAAGGTGCTGAGGCTGGGGATGGTATAATTTGGTGGCCTCAGAAGTTAGGTGTGCAGGGCTGAGGGTGTTGCCTGGGTCACAGGGCTGCCCAGAGCGGAGAGGGCATGGGTGTGGCCATCACACAACACAAGGTATGTTTCCTGGCTCTATGGCAGCTGTGACCCTGCACCAATCCCAGTGGCTCAGCTTGGAGCTGCAGGGTGACCCTGAACCCAGGCAGCAGGGGAGGGGTGGGCGGAGAACTGGGGTGTGGGCAGCGTGACTTGAGGCCAGGTTTGCCCTGACACGCATGCTGCTGCTCGCAGGTCACCTGCAGGCCCCTGGTGTATTTGTTAACAGGCCTGCCTTCCTCTCTGGCTCATCTACTGGCCTGTGCTGGGTGCCAAGGAGATACAGGGAAGGAGAAGGGCCTGTTTCCCACATAAGTCTAGGTGAGGAGAGAATTCCAGGGACGCAGCATGCAGTGCAGCCTAAGCACAGTGTCATAGCAATGTGCTGTCCTTGCTGGCCTGGACTGGGTGAATGCACAGCAGATGTGTGCTGCTGAAAGAGCCTGGCGAGCAAAGACACTCTGACGTACGGACAGATGACTGGACGGATGCTGGGCAAATAGATGGAGGGTGGATGGGGGTGCGCTGAAGGGTAAGCATGTGGGCGGGTGGGTGGATCAGTGATTGCGGGGAGGGAGATGGTGAGCTGCTCTTGCTGGGAGGTACCTGCCCAGAGTGAGATAGGCTGCTCTGGATGAGCAGCAGATCCCCATGTCTCTTCTGAATGTCATGATCATGGGGAAAGTGGGGATTGCCTGTTTGGTTCACACAAGTGCCTGCCCCCCATCCTTCCTTTGGGAACACTCCTGGTATAATGTCTAATGCCCACTCCTTCCTAGTGGGGCCCAGATTCCTTGCCATTCCCAGCTCTTCCTGTCCAGGAGGGAGGAGAGGTCAAGTGAAGAACCCACACCTCAAACCCACCGAAACGCCCTTTTGATCAGCCACTGCCTTTGAGTATGGCCTTCAATAGCCTGGCCCCAAAGAGAGGCCAACAGGGAGATTTAGGAGGTGGAAGAGGATATGAAGAGGCCTTTGAGGTGCCTTAAAATTCAAGTTAGCTGCCTAGGTGTGGCCGGGCTTGTGCAGGGGCCATGGGTGAAATGTGGAGAATGGTGCCCATGACCATGTGTGGCATATGCCAGGAGCAGGGCAGCCAGGTGCCAGCCGTGCTGTGCCACCTGCTCTGGATATGCACCTTTCCTGAGTCTCGCCTTCCTCCAGAGCATGAACTCCTCAGCAGACAGGATCAAAATTTGGAAACCATGGCCCTGGGATTGTGAGTGTCCATGGGAGAGGATCAAGGGCAGGGCACTGTCCCACATGCTGTGACATGCTGTCTCCCTGTCCCCTGCCCTGCAGCTTCACACAGGCCATGCTGAGCCAGCCCAGGATGGAGGGCCTGAATGATCCCACCGCCTACTGCTTGGGCCTGGTGCTCTTGGGCGTGGGCACGTTGTTTGTGCTTTCCAGCTTCTTTGCACTGGGGTTCACTGGAACCTTCCTAGGTAAGACTTCAGGTCTGGAGTGACCTTGAGCAGGTACCCTGGGGTCCAAGGATGAGAGGGGCCCTGTGGCTGCCACCTGCTATCTGTGGCATTCCCTGGGGAAGGGTGGGAACCCAGCTGACTCCCAGTTCCACCTGACTCTGGGTTTGGCCTGACCATGAAAGATTGAGCTCTACTATGTCATTTGACTCGGGCACTCACCTTGTATCTCCTGGGGGGCAAAGATGGCTTCTCTCACTGCTGCCCTGAGGAGGGTCCACATCTCTCTCAGAGAAGTCCCTGGGTCCTGTTTGCCTGGAAAGGGGCAGTGGTAAGTCTGCCCAGGTGCACAATGACAAGACCTCAGTGAGAGGGGAGCCGAGTATCTGGGTCTGCGGGTGCAGGCAGGATGCGGGGCAGGGAGGTGGAAGACAGGGTCAGAGTAATGGGAGGCCGATGGAGCAGCAGGACACTGGAGATGCAGCCAGAACACTGGCTGCACAGGGGTGCAAACAGGGCAGGGCTGGAGGTGAGGCAGAGGCCCTGGTCACCACAGCGCTGAGGGAGCTGGGAGCACGGGAGTACCAGTCCCCTACAGAAGAGTAGGGACTGGTAGGACCAAGACCAGAGATCAGGAATCCTAGGACAGGAAGTGCTGGGGGCAAGAAGCAACAGGAGGGCTCACCAGGACTTGGGGCTGGGGACAGGCCTGAGGAGGGAATGCGGTCCAGAATGTTCTCTGGAAGCCCAGAGGTGAGCACCCTGCAATGGTTGGGGCTCAGGTGACCATGGACATGGATGGCTGCAAACTGAAGGGTTGGTGGAGCTCCTAGACAGGAAGAACACACTGGGGTGGCCATGGCTGGGCAAGGTTGGATCAGGGAGAATCATCCAGAAGAGCAAGGCAGAGTGCTGGGCAGCTGCAACTTCGGAACGGACTTCCCCAGTAGACATGGCCTAGAAATGCCAGAGGGACCCAACAGGCTTTGGATGTAGGCCAAGGTGGAGGCACCCAGAGCGCATTTCTCTGCCACCTGCCTCCAGGCCCCACTGCCCCACTTCCCACTTCCTGGGAAGAAAGAGGCTCCCAGCAGTCTGGCTCCTCAGACCCCCTGTGCTCTTGGTTCCCAACAATGGGCCATACGGTGACCCATTGAGGGACCAGGCCCCTCCTGCTGGCGGCTTCTCATTGTCAGGCTGGCTGCCCTACTTTCTGGCCCAGATGAAGCTGTCTTGTCCCCCGGACTGACAGAAAACAAAGGATGGATGCCCAGGGAGAGGCGGCCTGGGGAGCAGAACAGCAGCCATTATTGAACGGCTATACTGAGCCCCTAGGGACTGTTGCTGCTTAGGGACTTGGGCCAGACCCTCTGTATCTGTGATCCCTTGGTCTCTCTGCCTCACACAGCCCTGCAAGTGGCCTAAGGCCCCTGAGGGTTGGGCCAGGGTGAGGAGGAGGAGAGAAGAGATGGGGTGGAAGTCATGAGCCACAGGCAGGTAGAGTCAGAATTGGGTGGGGCTCCAAAGGAAGGACAGATGCCCAAAGAGGAAAGGTGCTCTCATTACAGAGAGTTGGGAAAAGCATGTTCCCAAGAGAGGGAACATCATGTGAAAAGTCACAGAGGCAGGAAGAAGGGGAAGGGCTGGAGCTTGGCGATAGAGAAGGGAGGGGAGCAGGTGCTGATGTGGGGGCAGGGCTCAACACCCAGGCGCTGAGCACTCTCACCCTCCAAGGCACCTGGGGCTTGGGGTAGGGCATCTGATTCTGTGTACTGTTGAACCTGTCCCCCTGGCAGGGCCCTGTCTGACCTGTAGGTCCCACCAAAGCCTACTGTGGGGCCTCCCTCAGTAATGGTAATGGCCAGGGGGTCAGATGGCCCAGTGCCCTCCCATCCTGTACCGCGTCATCCACAGGCGATTACTTCGGGATCCTCAAGGAGGCGAGAGTGACCACATTCCCCTTCAACATCGTGGACAACCCCATGTACTGGGGAAGCACGGCCAACTACCTGGGCTGGGCCATCATGTGAGTACCAGCCTGCCCTGCCCCCTGGGCCCTTGGAGAGAGAGGTCATTCATGGAAGCCAAGGGCATCGGGGTTCCAATTTCTTGGAAGTTTCTTATCTGCGAACAGAAACAACCTCCCAGAACAGGGTGTGGCGAGTTTTCTCTTAAAGAGCTATGGTGTTTAGGTGTGAGGGCCACAAGCCAGTCACAGCCATGTGGTTACATCCTGTACCACAAACGCATGCAGAGACGTGGGGAAATGAACAGCCTCATTTGTGGACACTGAAATTAGAATTTCGTATAGTTTTCATGTGTCATGAAATATTTTTTGGATTCTTCTTTTTTAACTGTTGAAAAATGTAGAAGTGGGCTGGAGCGGTGGCTTAGCAGTTGGAGCGCTTGTCTGGCATATGTGAGGACCCGGGTTCAAACCCCAGCACCACGTACACAACTAAGTGTCGGGGAAACAATGGCCAGATGGAAAAATAAATAAATGATTCTCTCTCTCTCCCTCTTTCACTCTCTCCTTTTATCTCTTTTTTTAAAAAGTGTAAAAAATGTTCTCAGTCTTGGGATTGGCATTTGCTGAGCCCCGAATTAGGAAGTTAGTGGGGAGAAATCTCCAAGCAATCTGCTCATCCCACATACCAGAGGTGCCATGTGAGCTGCCCAGGGGCATAGAGTCAGCCCTGGCTGACCGAAACCCCTATGCTCCCAGGGTACTCCTGATAGGGGAGTTGATCTAAACCTGTGCCCGTGAGGGATGGGCTCCAGGACTGCTGTCTGCCCTGGCCAGGGGTGGGGATACGTGTCCCAGGGATCTGACACCCTGTGGTGAAGGAGGTGGCCCTGGGGGCCCTGGGCCCTGCACTGCAGATCATGCCCTCCCACTCCGGGTCTAATTGATCCATTTTCTTCCGTAGGAGAGTTTTCTGTAGGAAGCTTTTTGCTGCTTTTATTTAACATTTGAAAATTAAAGTCTAGAATGTTGCAGGTGTTCTCAGAAAGCCAGAAAGGCCCTAGGACCCCAAAGGATTAGCTCTCAAAGAGTGGAATGTCAGGAGCAAGGTGCTCCTTCCTGGTCTCCACCCTGGCTGCCAGAGGCCCATGGGATCACAGCTGCTTGGGTTTCAGTGACAAGAAGCTAGAAGGTGTTTGGGGGTCTGAGTGGGACTCACCTAACCCCCCACCCCACATCCAGATCACATGGTCCCCATTCCTATAAGCTCACCTGAGGACAGTGCCTCCCATGTGCCTTCAGCATAGCCCCTCTGGACTGGATGTGGGGACTGGACTTTCATAAGGGGCAGACTGTGCCTGTCTCCAGACTCACCCACGACAGAGGATCCAGAGTCCCACGGGAAGAACCCAAGATGAAACCAAGTCCTCTTCTGCCCAGGTTCTTCTGACAGCCTCCTGATTCCCTGACACTCCACGCGCCCTTTCCTGTGCCTGCGCAAGTGTGT
>PVKS010015376.1:0-45864 GCA_004027875.1 Aplodontia rufa | reverse complement strand
ATGATCCTATATCTGGAAGATCAAAAAAACTCCACCAGAAAACTGCTTGAGCTTATAAACAGATTTAGCAAGGTGGCAGGCTGCAAGCCCAATACCCGTAAATCAATAACTTTCATATACACTAACAATAATAGGGGAAAAGAAGAAATCAGGAAATCTGTCCCAATCACAATATCCTCAAAAAGAATAAAATATTTGGGAATTAATCTAACAAGGGAAGTCAAAGACATCTACAACAAAAATTATCAAACACTGAAGAAAAAAATAGAAGACCTGAGAAGACGGAAAGATGTTCCATGCTCTTGGATTGGCAAGATTAACATAATTAAAATGGCCATTCTGCCAAAAAGCACTCTATAGATTCAATGCAATCCCATCAAGATAACAATGTCAATTTTTTTTACAGATATAGAAAAAGCAATTCTCAATTGCATTTAGAACAACAAGAAACCCAGAGCAACCAAAACATCATTAAGCAAGAAAGATGAAACAGGTGAATTCGCAAGACCGGATCTAAAATCATGCTATGGAGCTGTAGTAAAAACAGCAGCGTGATACTGGAATCAAAATAGGAGTGAAGACCAATGGAGTAGAGCAGAAGACTCTGGGACAAACCCATGAACATGTAAACATCCAAAATTTGACAAAGGAGGTCAAAATACAACATGGAGGAGAGACAGCCTATTCAACAAATGATGCTGGACAAACTGGAAAGGCATTTGCAGGAAGTTGTGACTAGACCCTTATCTCTCACCTTGCACAAAAATCAAATTGAAATGGATCAAGGAATCAGGAATTAAACCAGCTACCATACAACTGCTAGAAGGAAAATTAGGAGCAACACTCCAGCATATGGGAGTTGGCAATGACTTTCTCAAGAAGATTCCCAAAGTGAAAGAGTTAAAGTCAAGAATCAATGAGTGGGATGCCATTAAACTAAAAACCTTTTGCCCATCCAAGGAATTGGTCAAAACTGTCAGGAGACAACCTATAGAATGGGAGATAATCATGGCCTGTAATTTGTCTGACAGGGGACAAATATCCAAAATTTACAAAGAACTCAAAAACTTAACATCAAAAAACACAAACAATCCAATCAGTAAATGGGCCAAAGAGCTAAACAGAAACTTGTCAACAGAGGAAATTGAGCAAGCCAATGAATACATGAGAAAGTGCTCTAAATCACTTGTAATCTGAGAAATGTAAATCAAAACTACATTGATTTCACCTGACTCTAGTCATATTGGCAAAGATGAAGAACATAAACAATAAGATCCTGGAGGGGTTGTGGGGAGATAGGAACACCAGCACACTGTTGGTGGAACTGCAGACTGGTTCAGCCCCTCTGGAAAGCAGTGTGGAGACTCCTCAAAAAATTAGGGATGGACCCACCACATGACCCAGCTATCTCTCTTCTGAGTATTTTCCCAGAGGAGTTAGAATCAGCACATTACATTGACACAGCAAAATCTATGTTCATAGCAGCTCGATTTACAATAGCTGAATCAACCCAGATGCCTCTCACTGGATGAATGGATCCAAAAGCTCTGGTATACATATACAATGGAGTTCTGCTCAGCTATTAGAAACAACGATACTGCAGTCTTTGAGGGTAAATGGATGGCAATGGAAGAAATCATGCTGAGCGAAGTTAGCCAAACCCAGAGAGTCAAGGGCCAAATGTCTTCCCTCATTTGTGGAGGCTAGAGCTAAACCCAGGCTGTCAAACTCATGTATTAGACCCAGCAAAGACAGCAACACATAATCTAGGGGAACCATGGATATGTACGGGGGAAAGGGAGAGGCAGGGGTAGGGGAAAAGGAGGGAGGATAGGGAGGGATCTAGAGGGGGATCAACAATGTAGCATACTCCTTACAACCCACTCCCAGAATCCAAATAATACTGATGCAATCATTTAATTCTGGAATATTTGCAATATTATATATATATATATAATATTCCAGAATATTTGCATACATATATTATGGAGGTTTAAGAGTGAAATATAGCAGAATGAAGAAACTGGGGGTGTGGATGATGTGAGTGTAACTATGGTTTAGGAGGAAATGTATAATATATTATTACTTTGTATGTATTTATGATTGTACAACTCAACTTCTTAATAAAAAAAGAAAATTAAAATTAAACTGTGTATTAGGCTACCTCCTGTCATTGTAAAGCCACACACTAAAAGTAATAGTGTTTTCATTTTTTTTCCTGGTTCTGAGTACTGAACCCATTTGGGTTCTACCACCCACCTACACCCCCAGCCCTTTTTATTTTTTCTTTTGAGGCAGGGTCTCACTCAGTCACCCAAGCTGTCCTCAAACTTGTGATTTTCCTGCCTCAGCCTCCCAGGTTTCTGGGATTATGGGTATGTGCCACTGTGCTTGGCTAATCTTTTTTGAAATGTGACCTTACAGTGATAACTTCAAAGGGATTCTTCTCTTACCTTAATAAAATGTTTTAAAATAACTTCATATTCAGTTCAATCTATAATATTCCCTAGTGTCCCTAGTTTTTCACCATAATTGCATTAAAGAGCGAATGTATTATTGCAGTAATTGTGCGTCTCCTCTGGCAATAAACTAAATAATTTATAAAAACCCTCCTGTGTGAGACAATGAGAAATGTTCAGGGTGGGAAGATCAGTTCCTGAGAGCACATTCTACCCAGGGGGTTGATCCACTGGAGGGCTGATAATTTGAATGGACTAGTGGGTGGCTGGAGGGGAGCCTTTGGGGTCTGTATTTTGCCCTGGCCAGTGAACCACCCATTCTCTCTATTTCCTGGCTGCCGTGAGCTGAGTTCCTCCACCACCCCTTCCACACACCGGGGATCCAGAGCTCTGGGGTCAGCCCACCATGGCTGAGCCTAAAGAAACTTTTCCTCCTCTGAGTCATTTTGGGTCTTTTGGTCACAGTGATACAAAGCTGACTAATATGGTAGATAAGAAAGCCACCAAAGAAATCCGGGTGCTGAGTGATGGGCCTGGAATCACACTTGAGGGAGCCCGTAGCCGTCAGTGTTTGAGGCCGTTCCAGAGGAGCATGTGAGGGGAGGCAAGGTCAAGGCCACAGGCTGGGCTGGTGCGGAAGGCGGCGAGAGGGGACGTGCGGAGGTTTGCCTGCTGGTCTGCGCCCTCCTCGACTTAGCCAGATGGAACTGAACCCCCAGCGGTGGAGCCGGTCAGGGCTCTCCCAATCCCGTGGTCAGACACCTTCGGGCTCCCCTGGTGAGAGGGCTGCCCGGGACCTCGCTCTGGCCGGAGTGGCCTGGCTCGAGAGGATTGTGAAGGCCCCTGGAAAGGTTCTCATTCCTTGTAAAAGGAGCAGTGTAATGAGGCTGCTCCCTGAACTGCCTCTTTCCCCTTATTTTAGGCAAAGCTAGGGTAGGGGGTGCCTCCAAGGGTGGAAAGGGGATCCCTTGAAGTGTTGAGGAAATGATAAGGGGGGACACTAATAGGAACGGTGGTTAGGAGGGTCTGGTCAAAACCTGTGCAGAGAAAGCAGTCTGAGCTGTTGTTGACCCTGGACAAATTAAGAAGTTGAAGTCCTTGCTGTATCAGGGTTAGCCACGAGAAAGGACTGACGTTAGGAGGAGTAGAGGCGTTGGGCTGGTGCTGGATTTCCTTTTCCTGCTCTTGGATGATCACCTGAACTTGAGGGACCACCTGACTTTAAAGTCTCCAGATTCTAAGTGAGGCCGTGGGATTCTTGGCTCCGGGCCATGTATAGATCTTGCCTTCGATCCCCGAGGCTCATGTAGGGGCCCAGGGGTCTTTGATTCTGATTCTTACTGAGTACCCTCTGCTGCCTGGGCCCCTACCTTTTGAGCCCTTCCCCTCATTAATGAAATGCCTTTTACATCCATTGTGGGGGCATCCTCCGTAGAGGGTGGGCTCCCTTTTGCACGGTGCTTCAGCTTGGTCAGATAGAAAGTGAAGCATCAGGAAGGGATTAGCAGTGAAAGTTACGTGTTAAGTGTTTTGAGGTCGAGGATAATGTCCCGGTCCCATCCTGTAGGGGACAAGTCCCCTTGTGCTGTGAACTGAGAGTGGGAGATCCCATCTTGCTGCCATGTCTCCTGGATGTAGAAACGCCACCTGGAGGCTGGGATAGAGGCCTGAGAGAGGTTAATGAGTAGTAGGAGAAAAGGGGGTTGGCGAGAGATCTTGAGTTTGGTGGGCCCCAGCATGGTGGAAGTCCAGGACTGGGCATCCGGGAAGGGCATTTGGGGTGGTAAGTATAACCGTACCGGGTCCAGTCCAGAGAGGTTGCAGTGATTGAGGACCTAGATCCTGAAGCAAATTCGTGTCACCCGGTTGAAGAGGGATAGTGGCCGATTTGGGTTCAGTTGGAGATGAGGCTGTAGATGGTGGCAGTGTGTTTAAAAGGTGTCCCTCCAGGGTACAGGCCAGCCTAGCTCTTCTGTTTGGGAAGGAGGGTTTTCCATTGATTCCCATAACTGAAATCTGGGAAGGAAACAAAGGCCCAGAGTGGGCAGGCAAAACAGAATAGGTAGCCCCCGTGTCACAGGGAAAGTTATGGACTTACCCACTACCTGGAGCATTACCCTGGGCTCAGCGAGGGTGACGGGGGTCCTCAAGTCCAGGCTCCCTCAGTCTTCCGTGAATCCCAACAGCTCAAGGGACGGGACCTTCTGGCTGGTCACACCCCCGCGTGGAGGCTCTGGAGTGGGGTCGGCCACAGGGCAGTCGATCTTCCAGTCCCCTGCTTGTTTGCATGGCTTGGAGGTGGGCCGTGGGTTTGGGCACTGATTGGCCCAGTGACCTTCACGTCCACACTTGAAGCAAGCCCCTGGCGGAGAGGAGTGCTGCTTCCCCCTGAAGCTCTCGCTGGAGCCGCAGGCCACAGGGCTGCTACCAAGGCTTGGGTTTGGAGCGTTACCAGCTTCTGTAAGTGACCCTACCTGGCCAGTTCAGTCGATTCCTCCCGGCATTATAGACTCTGAAGCCATTTTCACCAGATCTCTGGTAGGGGTCTGAGGGCCCGCCTCAGCTCGTCTGAGCTTCTTTCTAAATCAGGGGCCAATTGAGAAATGAAATGGGTTGCTAACACTGCAGTCCCTGAGGGAGATTGAGGGTCCAGTTTAATATATTAGGTGAGGGCCTCTAAGACGATTAAGAAATAGGGCTGGATTCTCATCTGGATCCTGGGTGATTTCCCTCCGTTTATCAAAGTTAGTCACTTTACTGGAGACTGCCTGCATGCCTGCTATGAGATTTTGGACGATGCGAGAGCAATTACGGAGGCCCTGTTGGCCTTCCTGGTAGCCCCAGTTGGGCTCCTTTAGTGGAACCACCACTGCGCCTGTGGGTAGAGTTAAGTCGGTTAGATTTGGTCAGCGTGATCTTGTGCCACCTGCTGGATGTGGGTTCATCTGGGGTAAGAGTGGAAGAAAGAATGACGTGGACATCATGCCAGGTGAGATCATAAGCCTGAAAAAGGTATCTAAATTCCGTAATGTAAGTAGGGGAGCCAGCAGAGAAAGATCCCAGGCGCTTTTCAATCTGGGGAAGATCCTGGAGTGAGAATGGGACATGGACTCGCCCAAGGCCCTCTGTGCCAGCCACTTCCTGAGGAGGACCAAGGAGTTCTGGGTTGGGTGGTGGGAGGAACTGATGGGATCGAGTGTGGGTGGTCACAGGAGAGGAGAGAGTTGAGTGGGCAGAGGGACCTCTGGAAGAGGAGAAAGTGGGGAGGGAGGAGGGTTTTGAGGAGGAGGAGGAGCTGTAGCTGTGGGAGGGTGGGGGGAAGGAGGAGCTGTGGGAGGGGAGGAGGAAGAGGAGGAGGAGGAGGATTGGTCTGAGTAAGGAGGGGGAGAGCCGGAGGGTGGAGCTGAGAGCAGTTCTGGTGGATCTGAAAACGAAGAAGCAGATGCAGGAGAGCAATGGGGGAGAGGTTTGGAACCGTCCCTAGTGAGGAGAACGTGGGCCTAGAGCAGGCAGAGCAAAGGGAAGGACGAGAGCACAGATCCCAGGGTCAACAACGGCTCAGACTGCTACCGGCTGAGGTTCACCAGTCATCCAGAGTGAGGGCGTGGAACTTGCTCAGGGCCCCGACTGGTGATGCTTTTATAGCCCAGGATAGGTGGGGAAAGGCTTGAGGGTACAGCGTCCTCCTGGGATTGGCTGGAGACCCTGCTGAAGCTCGTGTCCTCTGGGATTGGATGGAGACTCTGCTGATTGACAGGCGGGTGCGAGATGCCATTGGGGTTTCTCTGCCAGCGTCTGATTGGTTGTGCTTTGGCACACGTGGGCTGCCTGAAGTCCCACCCCTCATCCATCGGCCTGAAACCCACCCAGCGCATTCCTTAATGATTAGCACACGACTGTGCGGAGTTGAGCAGGAATCTGAAATCCAATCCAAAACGAATGCAGAGAGGTCACCCTTCCTCCTGCCCCGAGCTGCTCATTAATTCTCTGTTTCAGGGACCTACACTTTCCCTCCACTGGAAACCGGGCTCTGTCATTGTCATCTTGGACAAGTGACAGCCTCTCTTGTGTTTAGAAGTATGATATGGCCTGTTCCATCAGGTCACAGGGAGGCATCAACGCACGCAAAGCCCTCGAGGAGCACAGGCAAGACGCCCTTCCCAAGAACTGGCTTGGTCCCTTAGCCCAGTTCCAGGTTCCACACTCTCCCTCCTCTTTGAAAGATTGCCTGGAGCACATCTGGATTCCGAAGTCTCTCAGCACAGCAGAGGAAGAACTCAGCGCACGGACAGACGCCTTCCCTCTCTGACAGCTCTTTCACCAGACATGACAAGCATGATTGATTGGCCACTGTGTGGGCGGCTCTGGGCTGGTGGCACAGAACCTTCCAATCAAGACGTGGAGCCAAGACACAGGCACCAAGTGACGTTCAGGATGGTCCCGGGAAGCGTGCAAGGGCAGCCTGTGATCGATGCTCAGGCGACGGTGAGAGGGGCAGGGATTTGAACAGAGTATTAGGAGAGCAACTCCTGCACTTGAAAACCCAGGACAACCGACTACAGCCTGCAGAGCTTGTATCTGTGTGCAGAAGTCCAGCGGGCTATGAAATCCACGTGCTCAGGGAGCTGAGTCAGGCATTCCCCCGCATCCACGGTAAAGGAACCCTAGGAGATTAAGGAAAGGAGGAACATTCAGGAGAAGCTTGCTCTACCGGGCTTGCTGTTGGTTCCAGAGTGGAGAAGGTCATTGCAATAAACTCAGACGCACAAGTTATGCGTCCTGTGTATTAAGAATAAAGTGGCTAAACCTCAGAAAGAAGCAAATCCAACTTAAATAGCTATATGCAACACTGGGGAATTGTTCCAGAAAGACTTTGGGGTCCACGTAAATATAACCATGAAAAGGAAGAATCAAATTATAAGAGATGTAGCATATTCCTTGGGAGAGAGCTGGTATTGACCAATATCTGTTTTCCTCCTCTTGGTCTATTAAAAACAATCAATAATATCTTACTTCCAGACAGGCATCATGAGAAAAGAAAAGGTCTAAAGTGAGTTTGAAAAATTAAGTCAGAAGTGTTTGTTTTTTTGAAAAATAAAGTAAATTATGGGTTTGGTTCCATTAGGTATCTTCACATAAAGAATGCTAATAACTGGAGTTTGGGGTCGTTTGGGAACACAGCAACAACACTCCAAAGAAAGTTCAGGAAAAGATCTGCATAGAAATAAGACTTTATAATGCCATAAAGGTTGCACTTCCATGATTGGGGAAGATAAATTACTCAATAAGTGGTATTCAGACCGTTTTGAAGATGCCTAATGATCTAGATAAGAATATCAAATCCAATCCCCATCTCATTGTGTGTATCAAAACACTCCAGACGCCCTGGTAAAGTCAGTGCAGAAATCATCAAAGTCCTGGAAGAAAATAAATGCGTGTTTACATAATATTGGAGGATTTGTAAACATACAGGTGGGAGCAAAAAGGAAAGGTTTGTGGAATATGAAACAAAACTTTGCTTTTTCTTTCTTTCTTTTTTTAAAGAGAGGGTCAGTGAGAGAGAGAAAGAATCAATTTTATTTAGTTTTTCACATGGCCTTCGTTGCTCAAACACTTTGTTGTGTGCGTGGTGCTGGGGTTTGAACTCTCGTACTGGCGCATGCCGGGCAAGCGCCGTAACCACTGAGACACTGCTCCAGCCCAAAACTTTTCTTTTAACATCTCTCAAATGTATTTGTTTCTCAGAGCCTTTCTTACTGCATTTCTTGCCTTCGTTCATTGGTTGATTCCTCCACTACCTTCCATACGACAGGCATTGTTCCTGGTGCCAGGAATACGTTAGTTAAAAACCAAACAGGGACACCCTGACCCTCATGGGGTCAGACGGAGAATAAACAGGAGGGAGTGCTACAGTCTTCGTACGGAATAGGCAAGCTGCGTTTGGAGGTGTGAAGAACAATAAAGGAAAGGTCAGAGGCGTTTGGGGAACGCAACTTGCAGTTTGAACAGAGTGGTCAGGAAGGTTTCTAGGTCGACACTTGAACAACAGCTTGTAGGAGGAGGGGGTAGGGGGATTGATGTGGCTCATTTGGGCAGACAAGAAAACGGTAAGAGTGAGCACTGGGGCAGTTGTGCCTGGTGATGGTTGGGGATCCTCAGGGGAGCCAGTGTGGCTGAACTCAGTGAGGGTGGGAAGGAGGGGCAAGAGGCGAAGTCAGGCAGGAGGGATGGGCAGAGAGGATGGGGGCTGATCAGCATGTCTGGTCAGTTATTGAGGGAACGGTGGCTTACCATTTCTGGCTTCCAATGGGAAGCCGGAAAGCACGGTGGTTAGTATAATGAACACATGGCCGGGTGTGGTGGTGCACACCTGTGATCCCAGTGGCTCAGGAGGCTGAGGCAGGAGGATCACAAGTTCAAGGCCAGCCTTAGCAACTTAGCAAAGCCCTTAGAAACTTAGCGAGGCCCTGTCTCAAAATAAAAAGGGCTGGCCTTGAACTCTGGGTTCAGTTCCAGAGGTGCTTTATCACTGGAATGAATGATGGGGTGGGTGAATGGAGGGATAAACGGATGGGTGGATCGGTGAGTGGATGAGTGAGGAGGTGGGGGGCTGGCTGAGCGAGTAGATGGACAGTTGGAGGGGTGGACAGATGACAGGAAAGCTCCATAAATCAGAGATAACTGAGGGGAAAAGCGAGGCACACAGTGAGTCAAAACTCAAACAAGGGAGAGCACCAAGCTGACGGTGGGCGGCACAGAGGCAGCAGTGGTCACCGCAGCCTCCAGCACGGACCAGCACCTGAAGAAGGAGCAGAGTGGGAGGAGAGGAGTCTGGGACCAGAGCCTGGGGGACATGCACCAGCCACTGTCCCCAGGTCTGTGCATCTTAAGTCTTCCGGTGCTCAGAACAGCACTGGGGTAGACGCAGCTGCTACCACATTCTGCTGGATGATGAAACAGACACGAAGCAACTGAAGAGGTGGCTCAAAGCCGCGCAGCCAGCAAGCGGCAGGGCCAGACTTGAAGGCAGCCCTGAGCTCTTGACGAGCGTGATGAGACAGGGGCTGGGCGAGGGCAGGGCTGCAAGGAGCGCTCTGCAGTCACTGAGAACGGTGGGTGCCATAGCAGGAAGAGGCCCAACACCACACCGCCGCACGCTCAGACAAGAAAAGAAAACCAGGTCACGAATCATCACTTTTCCAACGCCTGCCAGCTGGGGCCTGGGGTCCGCTGGACAGTATGCCACGTTCGGACAGCACTTTGCATACAGAAATAAGAATGAGAAAATGACCATTGTCGGCACCGGAGAGTAGGGACAACAGGCTGGGGTCCCCAAGTGTTGGACCCTGGCTCCACCATTTCCTAGCTCTGTGGCCCTAGGTGAGTCACGCATCCCTCTGTGCCTCTGTCTCCTCATTGGTCAAATGTGAGGCGGATCCTGGGTTTCAGGGCTCCCCAGAAGCTGCAGCAAGGTGTGTGGAGTCAGTCAGTCCCCGGCAGGTGATGGGTGCTCATTGCTCTCAGCCAAGGCTCTGGACTTCGCCATGAGGGGCCCAAGCGAGCACTTGGCAGGGAGGATGGCACGGGTACAGTGGAGGGTCCCTGGCTTCTGAGACAAAACTCGAGTTCTCAGGGAGAGGCGAGATGCACTGGGCCAGCGGGTGGAGGCCCACTATCAAACCCCAGGACCAGAGGGGCTTGGCTTGCACAGACTGTCCAATGCTGCTGTGCCGAATGGCCTCGGACACCGCGCTGAGGCAACACACGCCTGTTCTCTTCTGTCCTGGAGGTCAGGACTCTGAAGCGGGGCTTTCTGGGTGAACTTGGGGCTCCTGGGGTGCATTGCTTCTGGATGCCCTGAGGGTGAATTTGCTTCCTCCATGTCAGCTTCCAGGACACCCTACTCTTGGCTCACGGCCCCTCCCTCCACAAGTCAGCAGTGTCCCGAGTCCTTCTCAGGGCACCATTCTATGGCTCTGCATTCCTCTTCCCCTTTGGGGTCACCTTGGCCCACTCAGGTGTCCAGGATCAGCGCCTGACAACCTCAGTTTCACCTGTGACCTTAACTCCCCTCTGCCAGGTCACCTGGTGTCACTCCAGTTGCAAGGAGGCAGGTGCGGATGGATAACAAGGAGGTTCTTATTCTCCCTGACACAGAGGTCACTGAAACTAAATCTCCCCCTCCATCCCTGACAAGGGAGCCCTGGCTCTCGAGGAGCAAAGGAACATGCAAGACACTGTTACTTAGTTCCTGCGATCACACCTTCCCGCAAGTCCCGGCGTCCAGGCTGGGGCTGTTCCAGGTGCAGGAACTTGAATTACGCACGTCACAGGTGGGGAATTTGGAGAGCCATTCTTTGCAAGGGACAGGTCCCCGCTGCTGCGGAGTAGCTGGTGTCTGTTCAGCCTGGGGTCCTCCCCTTTGTAATAACAGGTAAAAGTGAAGCCAGCAATGGCCAGTGACTTTCTCTGTGGCAGAGGTCACAGGAAGCGCCGCAGGAAGGATTGCAGAAGTGACCTCCAATCCTGGCTTCAGCACAGAGTAACAAATCAAACACCCGTTTCCACCCCCAAGATAGAAAATCAATGCTGCCTTGGGGACTGATGACCCCGTCCGTCATCAGAGCCCCCCGGAGCCGTGAGCATGAGCACAGTGCTCTCTCCGGGCAGCGGCAGCTGGAGAAGGCCGCCACCGGTTCACGTCACCCTTTCCAGGCAGCGACCAGATGGGAGGCCTTCTCCAGGAGACACTGCGCACTGTGTCCCGTTTTCACAGGGGTGTCAGGGACGATTCCATTTGGCCAATTTCCTGCGAAGGGGCCCCCAGCAGAACGCGAGGAGGGGAAGGAATGAGAAGAATGTTCAGTGTCTGTGCCGGCTTCTGCCTCAGCACTGGGCCCGCCTGGAAGCTGTGTGCTGAGCTCCGTCTGCCACACTCCGTGTCTGGAGTTGAGGGGATGTGACAATGTTGCTCGGGCCAGCGGGAGCCCGCAGTGGTGCCTCTGTCCCAGCCAGGTCGCAGGCGTCCGTGCGGACCCTGATACCCAGGAGGACTTTCTGTGAGCACACAGTGACCATATCCTCGGGGGATCGGGGCTTCCACGGGCTCTCGGTGCAGTGGGGAGGGCAGGCAGCTGTGACTGACAGAGCTGGGCTCACATTCCCGCTGATCCTCCCGGGGTCCCCTGACCTGCAAGACGAGCTGTCAGCGACATCAGAGGTGCCCAGGTGAGCATCTCCTCAGGTTCTTTTCTCCTCTTCCTTTATAGCCTCAGTCTCTTGAAAGTGGAGGATGAGCCCACTGCGAGTCGCCCAGGTCCACCTCTCCCTCTAACCCGTGCTTCGTGCAAGGCGGCAGATGGCCCAGGCCAGGCGCTACCTTCCCAGCTTTCCCTGAAGGTAGCAGCGGCCACGTGACAGAGGCACCGTGAGACGACAACAGGGATTTCTGAGAAAGCCCCACGGATTCTTCCCTGTCCTCCTCCCCTGAGGGGAAGCTGCCATTTCAGAACCCAAGGATGACAAACCTGCAGGTAGGAACCAGGACACTCAGGATGCAGAGGGGACAGACGAGAGCCTGGCCCTGGGACGCCCATGACCCACACAGCTCCGGCCCTGGGCACCCGGCCTCGGGCTTCTTCATTTAAGCCCCTCTCTGGGTTTGAACCCAGAGAGCCCAGAGCCAGAGCCTGAGACCCCACCACTATACCAGAGAGATGGAGAGGACAGCTGGAGGGGCTCCTTGGGCAAAGGAGAGACGCGCGGCAGTGCTGGGCCCAGGCAGGACATGAGGCAGTGTCGGGGGTGAAGGGGAGGCCAGAAAGAGAAGGGACTTCAGCCTGAAGGTGGTGAGAGGCATTGGCAATTTCTCCAAAGGGGGTCATGTGTTCCAAGAGCAAGTGCTTGCCTCTTAAATGTCCCCAAGGCCCACATGTTAGAGGCTTGGTCCTCAGCCGATGGTGCTATTGGTAGAGAGATGGTAGAGGCTTCAGGAGGTGGGGTTTAGGGAGAGAAGTTAGGTCCTGAGGGATTATAGGACCCCAGTCTCTTTCTCTTGCTTCAACACATGTCCCCTGCCATGAATGACTCCCTCACCACCAGTTGGCCCCAAAGCAACTGGACCAACAAAACCTCCAAAACTGTGAGAAAAAAACCTTTCCTCTTTTTAGGTTGATTATCTCAAGTATTTTGTTACAGCAATGGAAAGCTGACCAACCCAGCAGATCCAAGAACTGATCCCAGATCTACAGTAAAATGAGACCATATCACCAAGACTCAGCCTTTTCTTTTGTGAAGTGTCACAGCCTGTAGTAAGATAAAAATCCCAGAGCACAGAGTGGCAGAAGGGAGTGAGGAGCGAGGACATTGTAGTTGGTTATACTTGGAGTACAGAGAATGTGAGATGGAGCCACCAGGGCATGAGGCCAAAGGGATGAGCAGGTGGCAGGGAACCCAGTGACGTGGTCTATGCCAGTCGGGCCTCATCACCACAAACAACAGAATCCACTGACTGGTAGGCAGCAGGAGAAATTACTGAAGATTCAGAAAGCCCAGAGCAGGAAGCCCAGATCCAGGAGCTGCCCAGCCTGGGGCCCTGGACCCAGCAAGTGCACCTGCTACCCAGGGAGGTCGACCAGATGCCCCCACTGGCTCCCTTGCACCCTTTCCAGATCACAGCCTCAAATGCCCAGCTGGGATGGGAGAAGGCAAGGCCACGTGACTGTGCCAGCTGCAAGGGAGGCTGGGAATTGCACTGTGGGAGACCCCAACGCAGGGTGGGCATTCGCAAGATGCTGGGCAGCACCACCCTTCTCAAATGTCCCTCATATGGTCCGATTTGCAGTTTAGTTGGATTTCTCCAGAAGGAGCCTGGAACTGTGATCTTAGAAGGATAAGACTGGAGAGGTGGCGAGTTCAATAGGGAAAAAGCACAAGGGACACCAGGGTAGATGCGGGGAACCTGGGGAACACTGCAGGGGTTCAATTGGGAGAACCTGGCATGAGTCCTTAAAGCGATCAGGAGGGCGAACACAGAGCCAAAGGCCTCGCCCTCCCCATCTGCACCACCTAGGGCTTGGGGTGGAGGCCCTGCCCTGCGCTGCCTTCGGGGAGAGGTGCAGGGAGGAAACGGAACGGGGGCTGAGCTGGCTTTGCTCACGGGACACTGGTCTTCCTGGAATCCTGTGCAGCAAGAGCGTGACCCCGAGCCAGACTTCTTAATTGCACTTCCGCTTTCCAGGGAGCGTGAGGCTGGAGGAGCTGGGGCGCTGGATCCTTCGCCTTTTAACCCAGGTCTTGGTGTGGGGCTGAGCTCGCCAGCACTCAGAGGCCTTTGAAGGTGGAATGAGCATGTCAGCTGGAGTTAGACGTCACTTCCAGTAGAAGACAAAGGTAAAGGGGAAATGCTTTTCTGTGTCCCCAGCCACATTCCACACACCCACTCAATGGTGTTCACTACCCTCCCAGGTGAGCCAGCCCAGGGCGGGGTGGAGGCCACAGGGCAGGCCTGTCCTCATGAGCTCTGACAGCGTCTTCAACCCATTCAGGTTTTGGCAGTGAAATGGGAGCGCCCAAGGGGAAGGAAAGAGAAGGAGAAGGAGTCATCGGAACACCCTTTTTAATCTGGTTGTAACTACCGGTTCTCTGTGTGAACCCAGGTTGCCCTGTCTACCAGAGGTGGGACCCTGGGCGAGTTTATGCGACACCTCTTTGTCTTGGCTTCATGCTCTGTGAAACAGAGAAGGTAGCCACTCCGCCTACCTCCGGGAGTCGGGGCCAGGAGCAGTGCTGGTAACTGCAGGCTTTTCTGAGGAAACGCTACCAGGCTAGTTCAGCCTCAGGGACGTCCTCCCTGCTGTCCCCTGACCTGGAGCGCTCTCGCATTCAGCTCCTTCTGGGCGCCATCACCTCTGACCTCTGGAAAGGAAGCAGCCGTTCCCCGCAGAGCATCCGGTTCATCTCTTCCGAGGACTTGCCGTCCTCAGAAGATGCTGTCTTGCTGTCCGGTTGGTTGTCTGTGTCTTGTGCTAGGATTGTGAGCGAGAAGGGGGATGTTGGGTAATGTCAAGCATTATCCCCAGCCTGACCAGATACGCTGAGCAGATGGGCTGAGCTCAGACCCCACTCTTTCCTGTCCTGTGTTCCCAGGGATCTGCTCCTCTGCTCCTCAGTTGGCTTCCTTCTCCAGAGTGGCATTGGTGGGGGGTGGGGGGACTCTTTCCCGTCTGCATCAGCTGGTGCGGAAGTTGGCTGCAACTTCAGGGACTCAAAGCAACAGCTCCCACTACTAATGTGTCAGGTGGCTCCTTCTGCCTGGGGTTCCTCCATCCTCCAGTGTCCCAAACGAATGAAAGGGAAAGAGGAGGGGAGGGTGTCATGCTTCTCCTTCAGGCTCCAGCAGGCTCCACACATGCTTTCTGCTCGCTGTGATTGGCCAGAGCCCGTCACATGGCTGCACTCCCCCAGGAAGCTGGGAAATGGAGGGTGTGGGACCTGCGGGATTCAGGAGGGTGCCGACTATGAGAAAGAAGACAGCTGGGGCCTCCAGCCCGGCCCCTCTCGCTCCTCTTGAGTCCCTGGACAGTCGAGGCACTGGTGAGCGCAGTGATGAGGATGGGCCTGGGAGAGGGCCCCCCCGGGGGTCCCTTCCCACTTGGAGGGGGAGGACTCCCCTGCCCCTCAGTGCCTTGCCCCTGTCCCTCAGTGCCTTGCCCCTGCCCACTCCCTCGCTCCAACCCCACCTGGGGACCATATCTGGGATCACAGAACAGGTGATGTCTCCTCCCAGCTGCTGAGGCCTCGTGTGCCCCGACCCTAGCCACCTGGCCCTGCACCCCTTCACCAGTGCACAAAGAGGCTGACTCTGTCTGGGCCAGATGGACACTGAGCCAAGCGTCCCACGCTCCTTCCTGCTGGGTCACACCACTTGGCACTGACACTGTGGAGATCCCAGCTGCCAGCTCTGGCAAGTCTGCCAAATGCCAGCCTCCTGGCCACAGAGAACACAGGGCCACCTCTCAGTCTGCTCAGGGCTGTGGGCAGCTGCTGGTCAGTGCAGGGGGACATGTGGTCACCACTGGGGGCCTGAGGCCAGCTTCCCCTGGCAAGAGGTCTGCAGAGAGATCTGCCCAAAGTGTCCTGCCCCTCATTCACAGCAACACTGTTGGCTTCTGCCTTGTTCTTGACCAAGCTCAGGCACTGGTGCTACCTGGTGCCACCTGCTGCCACCTGGCCCACTGGTCTTACGGGAAAGGAGCTTGTGGGATAAGCTTCCAGTTCCGCCTGTCTGGGTGCAGTCCCCATCTTTTGGTAGCAGCAGGTGGCTTTTCCTGTGGGAAACCACACCATCTTCTCAGCACCCAGTCCCTGTAATAAATGTGGGAATGACTCCACCCTGGGCGCCACACATGGTCATGTGACCTTGGCCTGGCCAATCAGAGAATTCCATGTCACCTGACCACGCAGACCAATGAGAGTCTGCCCCGAGAGGTTTGCTGACTGTCCTGATGGGGGCGACGCACAGGAGGCCCCATTCTTCTGCAGGTGCTGAGCTGCAGGAGTGGCCCAGAGCCTCTGCCCTCTCAGGGGACAGCCCTCTTACCAACAGAACCAAAACTGGTGGAAGAGAAGCAGGGGTGGATGAGAAAGGCACATACTGAGTCCGCCTGTCCAGAACCTCTTATCCCTGGGTGTTTTAAGCACGTGAGCCAATGCATTCCTTCCGGCTTGTCCCCTGTGGACAGAGGGCTCCACCTCTTCAGTGATCTGCAGCAGAGTACAACACTTCTGGGAGCTCCCTCTCCCTCTCTCTCCCCGCCCCTAGCTAATAAGCTGATTTTATTGTAACTTAGTTTAAAATTGTGCTAAAACATGCAGAACATAACAGTCACCATTTTAACCATTTAAGTGACAGTTCTGTGGCATTAAAGGCATTCACCGTGTTGTGCAGCCACCCCCACCATCCACCCACAGACTCCTTCCATCTGGCAAAGCTGAAACCTGATGCTCATCAAATGGTGACCTCCCCCTTCCACCTTCCCCATGCCCTGGCGACCGGACTTCACCACGACACTGGGGTCGCACCGAGTGTGACTGCTTAGTCACCTAGCGTAACATCCTCCAGGCTTGTCCAGAGTGCCCCCTGTGCTAGACTTTCCTTCCTTTTCGAGTCTGAATAATAGTCCCTTGTGTGCTTGGACACCGATGGACGCTCGTGTTGTTCACATCTTTTGCATATGGGTGACAATGTGGCTTTGAGCATAAGTGTGCCCATAGCTCGTCAAGCCCCTGAAATCGACTGGTGGGCATATTCCCAGAACTGCCAGCGCTGCATCATGTGGCAGTTCTATTTTTCCTTTCCCCCTGCCCCCTTTCAGGGCTGCGGATGGGACCCGAGACCTCATGCTTACCAGGCAAGCGCTATGTTTACTTTTCCAAGGAAGCACCCCACGGTCCAGCATGTCTTCTCGCCATCTTACTCTCCCACCAGCCGTGCCCGATTTCCCCACATCCTCACCAACACTTGCTATTTTCTGCTGTGAGGTTTTTTTTTTAATAGCATCCATCCTAACAGGTGTGAAGAGATGTCTCACTGCAGCTCTGATTTCCATTTCCCTGACGGTGGCGCTGGCATCTCCTACTTGTTGGGCATTTGCACATCTCCTTGGAGAAATGTCTGAACCAGACCTGCAGCCTTCTCCGTGCATCCCATCCATGCTTTCGCTTACTCTTCCATTCAGCAAATACTTCTTGAGAACCTATTATGTGTCAAACATCGGTCTGTATATTATAGACACAACGACGACCAAGACACAAGCAACCAACCAACCAAGCCAAACAGGAAGCCCCCATCTCCGTGGAGCTGCCTCCTTATCCAGTTAGACGAAGGGCTTTCGTGAGAATGGGATAAGATAAAGCCTGTGAACCCCCAGCAGGGCTGGGCACAGCTTTTCTGCTGAAATGTGAGAAAACATTTTCAAAACACTCACCAAGCACGAAAGGCCAGCCCCGCCATGTTCTTCTCAACCCAGAAGCAGCTGTTGCTCAGGGACGGCCCTTTTTCTGGCATCTTCATCACGAACCTTGCAGAGCAAGACATGTTTGGTGGCTGTAAGGAGAAGAGAACGCAATTAGTTACAAGAGGAGAGATGAACAATGTGAATGTGAGCAACCAGGGACAGAACTGGCTGAACTGCAGAGGGTCATCTGTCAACTTCTGGAAGCTTCTCTCCACAGAGTGCAAGGGTCTCCCCGCAGGGGCCAAACGAGTCTTCTTGTGTCCTTGGGAAGAGGTGAGTGGGACCCTGATAAATGCCCACCTTCTCTAGGCTTCTCTTGGGCTCATTCCCACGCGTCCAGCGAGGGCACAGGCCTCAAGGGCTCCAGTGTTCTCGGCCTCTGGAGGGGTCCATTCCACACAGTCTGTTGCTCCCTGGATGGAGTAACTTGAGACGGGAGGGAAAACACGGGAGGCTGCCAGCCCAGCCCACGAGGGTCTCCTCAGACCTGTGTCCCAGAGCCAAGCAGCCCACACAGATGGGCTCTGTTAGCTCTGGGCACACCAGCCAGGGGCTGGATTCACCACTAGACCGTGATGGATGGGGATCCGAGCTGGGCCTGCCAGCCCAGAAGCCTTGGAGGTGGGCAGGCAGCTCATGGCTCTGAGCCTGGGATGGGGCAGGCCTGCGCCCCCACAGCAACATCCAGAAGGGCCCAGACAGGAGCAGCAGAAAAACCTGTTCCCCTGTGAACATGGGAGGAACTGAAGCTTCGTCATGTTCCCAGCTCCCTCCCCACGGCCAGGCTCCTCCTGACAGCCTTACTCCCCACCAATTTCCTGGGCCCTCTCCTGGGCTAGAAAGTTCTGCATTCTGCCCCTCCAGAGTCTGTGAGTTCTTGGGCCCCAATCAGAGACGGTTCTTGCAGCTGATCAGCCTCACAAGTGAACATGCCCCTGCGTGGAGAGATCCTCTGGCCACACCGCTGAGTGACTCGAGTCCCCTCCCAACTTCATCCTTTCAGAGAGGAGACTCTCTCAGTGCCTCTCTCCTTGGTTTAACCCAAAGGATGGAGAGGAAGCTGCTGGTCACCTTGTCAACAAGCCACCCACTGTCATCGAACTGACCGCTCTTTCTTTGGGCTGTTCTGGGATAGCGGGTGCAAAAGCGCTTTGTGAATTTTGAGTGAAGGGGACTCAGCTGTGATCCCTCGGGACCCCTGGAGCAAGCAGCACCAACTGAGGGTGAGCAGAGAGCAGAGGAAGGAGAAGAGGGAGATGCGTCTGGTGACGTCCCTGACATTAATGTCTCTTAGTCACCAAGCTTCTCCCCCTTCTAGCTGCAAGGCATATGGTGATCCTGGATTTCACTGACCAAATCAGACCACCTGGGAGATAAAAGGGGAGTGCTCATCCCCCTCATCTTGAACTGTCCCAGGCAAGCCAGGGTGGGTGTAAACAACATTACAATCATAGCTAACATACTTCAACAATGTCCTGGCAGTGTCCCTGGCAGTCCAAGCACTCCTGTCAATTAACGGAATCCTCACAACATCCCTTTGGAGACGAGTGTTCCTCAGATGGTCACGCAGACCAGGGCAAGCCAATATGATTGTAAATGTCATTTTTGTGATTGTTTGCCCCATTTAAATTACCTTCCATGTATACAGAATTTCTCATCTTATGAGCTCATGCCTCCCATGTGAGAAGTTACCTTTTAATATGCCCTTTTACACTTAAATAAGCTAGATTGAGTTCTCCAGTTTATAATGGATAAATACCCCTAGATCCAGCTATGCCTGCAATCCTCCCCTGATTGTTTCACTTGAACATACCTGTCTCCCCTTGTCTTCTAAGTCCACTTAATTTGGATCCCTGCCACTTAGAGCCAAAGTTGTCTTAACAAGTGCACAGGCATCCTGTCAAAACAGGTAAAACTTTCAAAGTGCAGTTCCTTTTAATGTCCTCCTCTCCACCATGTAATATTTCTTTCTTTATTTTTTTCTCTCAGCCTTTTATTATTTTTTTTTAAGAGAAAGAGGGACAGTTAGAGAGAGAATCAGTTTTATTTAGTTTTTCAGGTGGCTTTCGTTGCTCCAAGACCTTGCTGTGTGTGTGGTGCTGGGGTTTGAACTCTTGTGCACATGCATGCCAGGCAAGCACCGGAACCGCTGAGCCACTGCTCCAGCTCCTGCTATGAGCCTTTTAAACAGAGTCCCTGGCTACCTGGAAATTAAGCTAACCACAGACAACAGTTACAGCGTGTCTTGCTACTGCTGTTTCCTAATCGCTGGCTTAGAAACTGCTGGCCGAGGTTCCAGTGTTTTACTGCCTCCTTCGGGATGGTTCCATGAATGAGCTGAGCTCTTGCCTGAGCTGAGCGAGGTGACTCTCTGTAGAAGCCTCTCTTCCTTCCCACCTTGGGCTTGGGCTTGCCGAAGTCCAGATTGCTTTATGAACGTATCAAAAGGACAAAGCCTGGCAAATGCTGAGAGCCACACAACCCACCACGCCCTCCCACCCTCTAGGAAAAGTGTGTCCCTGAGAAGGACGGGTTCTCTGGATTCAACCTTTGTGAACCCCTTTAAGATGGAGCCTCTTATCCGCACCCCCAGGTAACTTCTTTGGATATGGACCAGAGTTTCAACCCAAGAGAAAAAATGTATAAACAACTCTGCACATAAAATCCCCATTCATGCTCAAAGTTTACATTACTGACATTATTTCCATATGCCCTGTCAGAACTGGGAGAGGGGAGGGAAAAACGGGACTTTAAGGTCAGGACTGAGCCTGTACTGTATTTTTACAGACAGGCGCCGCCGCGGTGGATGCCACCTCTGGAGGGCAGACCCCCAGCCCCAAACCTCTGCAGGGATTTGATCAGGAAAACCAGGACTTCCCCAGAGGAGAGTGGGGCAGCGGGGTCACTCTGTTCTGTTTTGCTAAAGGGAAATTCAGCAAATGCTTCCAGAAACATCAGTTTCGTGTGTGTGTGATTTTAAATGTCATCTTTTAAAAATTATGATACAATGAAACTGACCTTTTGTGTGGCACCCAGGTCTGTGAATATTAATGTCTATTCAGCCTTGTATAAACACCACCATAATCAGGATACTTCTATCGTCCCCTTAAAGGAAAAGAAAACACTAACCCTACTTCACGCTTAAAGCCACACCATCCCCCACCCGCTGCCCACCGCCAGGCGTGTTCTCTATTACTGCGGTTTTTCAGTCTTTGCGAGGAGATCATCTAAATGGAAAATGTGCACTGTGTAATCTCTGGGCTGTTTTCTTTCATTCAACCTAATGCCTTCCAGATCCAAAGGCGTTGCTGTTCTTTCCTGCAGCCCAGGCCTCCGGCTCCATCCTGCTGCTGCCAGTCTAACCGTGCACCTGCCGCCAGACGTGGAGCTCATTCCGTGTTTTGCAGTTAGGAAGGGGCAGCTGCAAACATCTGCATCCAGGGTTTCACGTGGACGTGAGTTTTCTTTCCCTAGGGTGAACACCTAGGAAGGGGGTTGCTGGGTCATCTGGTAAATGACTGTTTAACTTTATAATAACTGCAAAATTCTTTTCCACTGTGATTATACCACGTTGTAGTCTCAAAAGCAATGGACAAGCACCATTTGCTCCCTAACCTTTCAGCAATTGGTGTTTTTTTTTCTTTTTTTAAATTTTTATTGCAGCTATTCTAAGAGATGGGTAGCAGTGTCTTCTGGCAGCTTTAATTTGCATTTGCCTAATAGCTAGTGATACAGAACCTTCTTTCATGTTTAAATATTAATGTTCACATACTCTCCGGTGAACGGTCAGTGTAAGACTGTTCATTCTTCAAACCAGGTTGGTTGGTTGTTTTTCTACTTTTATTTATTTATTTTTTGTACTGGGGATTGAACCCAGGGGCACTTAATCACTGCGCCACATCCCCATTCTTTTTATTTTTTAATTTTGAAGGTCGCACTAAGTTGCTTAAGGTCTTACTAAGTTGCTGAGGCTGGCTTTGAACTTGGTGATCCTCCTGCCTCAGCCTCCCAAGTCACTGGGATTACAGGGATGCTCCTCCTTGCCTGGCTGTTTCCCTACTCTTGAGTTTTAAGAATTCTTTACGTATTTTGGTTACAAAGCCTCGGTTGGATACGTGATTCTTGAACATTTCCTCCCAGTAACAAACTGGACTTTTTACTCTTCAACCAGCATCCTTTGCAGATGAAAGGTTTTAATTTTTATGAAGCTGATTCTATTTATTTTCCCTTATCAGTTTTTGGATGGGCCTTGTCCTGCGGATCCTTTTCCTAACCACTGATCGCAGGGCTCTTTCCTATTCTTTGTTAGACTGTTTTCCCATCTGTTCCTCAAACGTTCATCATTGCTCATTGTAGGATTTTTTACAATGGCGGCTTTAAAGTCATCGTCAGAAAGTTTCCGAGGCTGTGTCATTTCAGTGTCAGCGCCTGCTAATTGTCTTTTCCAGCGCATGCGGAGGCTTGCCTGGTCCTCCCAGGGCTGTGGGATTTGTCCTGGGCATTTCTGTATTATGCTACAAGACTGAGTCTTGCTCAGGCCTCACCTGCCGTCATCACAGGGCTGATTGGAAGCTGGGTCTTGAGGGAAGGGAGAAAAGAGAGGGAGAATGGAGCACCCATGCTCCCCCTGAGGGTTAGAAGCTCCTTTCCCAGAACAGGCTCTCTGATCCAGGACTAGAGGCCTTCTCCAGGCTCTGAAGCGCGCTCTCTGGCTTCGCCCTCCTGCCTTCCTCCAGGTTTGGGGATCAGGCCACCCGAGATCAAAGCTCAGCCTACTCGGCACAAGTTTAGTGGAGAGTCAAGTTCAGGTCTTCTTCCCTGTTCCACCTACAAGTGACACCTCCGGGCTCTCAAATGACTGCTGCAGGTGATCTTCCCAGGTCCTGCGGCCGGGCCCAGTGGGAGAGATGGTGTGCTTCCTCCACCTTTCCCTCCATCTTCCCTTGAACCGGAATCCAACGCCACCTCTTTAAAAGCAAGGCTCATTCCTCGGTCCAGGGATCACGACAGTCCAGTGTGTGATTGCCACCTCTGCCACTGTGACTGAGCTTCTCCAGCTCGGCTGCCCCAGGACCCAGCTTAGGAGGAGCCATGGAGCAAACCCTTAAAACAGCTCTCCACACGCGTCTGTAGCAAAAGTCAGGAAATCAGCCCGAAGGAGCTTCAGTAGTTTCTTTCTTTCTTTACTTTGCATTCATGACAGAGATGTCTAGTGGCCACAGGCATCATGATCGGTCTAATCCAGAACCCTAAAGGATTTGATATGTCCGGTTCATCTGTTTTGATTTTCTGGCAGTCTGGATTTTCATTGGTGGCAGCCCAGTGGCCCCTGGATGTCACAAATTGGGGGAGGCAGGAGTCTCTTACCGTAGCCTCCACGTCAGCCTCACACTTGCCCCAGTGGGGTTGTGTGTCTACCCCTCAATCAATCATCAAGGCCCAAAGGATGGACTCTGTGTGTTGATTTAAGCTAACAGGAGCTTGTCCACAAGCTGAGTGTGGCACCGATCCTGCCCCAAATAGTGCCTGCAAAGTATGTTCCCCGAAGGAAATCGGACTATACGTAAGGGATGGATGCTGTGGAGTAAATAATCCAGATTAAATTTTAATGTGAACACTAACTCATCCTGGTTTAATTATTTTAAATGTTTTACTGGCTCAGAGAAACAGTAAGTTCAGAGGTTCAGACATCAGGAGTGGTTTGATCAAGGTCCCTCTCCGTTTTCTGTTCTCAGGCTCACCCTGACCTTCCCAGGTAATTCAGCAGTTTGGAAATTCAAATCACAAATTCATCTACACCCAACGGAGGGGTCCCAGGAAAGTATGAGGTTTTCATTGGTTGGGCCCCTGTGTGCCTCGAGGAGTATCATACGCTGATTGGCTTAAGCCTAGTTTTGCTGAACCAATCACGTGGCAAGGTGTGAACTTACTCTGGTCACCTTAGACCCGTTGGGGTCCCTGCTGTACTGGGCTCTGGGTCAGTGTCCCTGAGAAAGGAAGGGTGGGCGTCCAGAATATTGCAAGAAAGAGACATGGACGCTTAGATTCTGGGTCAGCACAAAAAGAATCTGCCAGTACTGCCAAATACAGAACCCAAGTCTTCCCAAAGCAGCCAGCAGCCCTTCTTTCCTAATCTCTAGAACATTCAGTTTGAGACACTTAGTAGGCACACAATCAATTTTTGATGACAAGATTAATAAGTTAAAATCCAGTTACTGGGAAGGAATAAAACTCTAGTCACACTTGAAATCAGGATTCCCAGTTCTAGGGTGAATTCCAGTTGTAGGCACTTAGAGAGATTTTGCTACAGCCACGTCTATGAAGAGCTGTGAAAATATTTTGAAGCTAGGTAATAATTTGGTATCTATTAGAATTCTATCCTCAAAACTCTTTTCTGCAGTGAACACAGCATTGAGGAGAGGCATACCAATGTCAAAACATTCATTTTATATCATCTTATCTTGGCTCCCAGGCTAAGTAAGAGCTGTCATAAACTGACACATGTCACAAAACTCAAACCAAGGACAGTTCTTAGGAAGAGAACTGATGATTGTTTAGGGCCCAGTGCCCCAAGGGTGAGGTTTGATAACAAACGCAGCAGAATTCCAAGAGGAGGGAAAACCTTCAAAACTCTCAGTCCAGGTGAGATCTGGACAGAGTGCTTTCCAGGCCAGGCCAGACTTGGAGTCCCGACAGCCGGAGGGCCGTTTGTGGAAGGGCCTCAAGACGCCCGGCCAGCTTGGTGATTTACTGAGAGTCAAAGCCCACTGTGTCTTCGCTGGCTCTGATTTATTACGGCAAAAAAGCAAAAGCAACCAAAGAAGAAAGTGTGAGAGTGAATGAAGTCCAGAGGCCCCCGGGCGCAGGCCTCCAGGGTCTTAGCCCCCCAGCAAAGAGCTCTGACAATTCCTGGGGGTCGCTGCCACCCAGCAAAGCTCATCAGAGACCTGGCGCTGGCGGTTTTACGGGGGCAGGTCATGTGACTGCCCCCTCCCAGCCTGCCACCTACCAACAATCCGGCTCCCGGAAGGAAGGCAGGGGCTCAGCATGCAGCCCAGCGAGCCACCCCTGTCAGACAGGGTGGTGGGTGCATGTTCCCAGACCCCAGGCGAGGGCGAGCCCTTCAAAGGCCAGCGGTCAAGCACGCTGCGGTGGCTGTCCCCTATGGAAGGTTCAGGACTTCAGTCTGCAAGGCCAGGCCTCTCTCTAGCCACTGGGGTTGACATCTTCCCATGCTCAGGGGGAACAGCTGCAAATGTTTATGAGGCCCAAGCTCACGTTCTCAATGGCACCCCAACCTCTATTACTACAGAGCCTCCACCTATAGCCTCCACTGAGTAACCTCTGTTACTACAGAGCCTCTGCCTACAGCCTCCACTGAGTAACCTCTGTTACTACAGAGCCTCTGCCTACAGCCTCCACTGAGTAACCTCTGTTACCACAGAGCCTCAGCCAACAGCCCCTGCTCCTGGAACAGCCTGTGTGATCCTGTGCTGTGCCCTGCACTTCAGGCTGAGTACACGCAACCTCAAGCTCACCTGCCCACATTGTGCGTCTTCCTTTTCTCATAGCTTTGCTCACTCCTTCCCTCCTCTGGGTCTGTGCTTGGTTGTCACCTCCAAAAAGTGGCCTTCCCTGCTCACCTATAACAAAGGACCCCTCCCCCACTGCTGTCCTCTTCTTCCCCCCTCAGTCCTCTTTGCCACCTGATGGAGTGTGTATTGTCCTGATCTCTGCCCCTCCACAAGTCCCCAAGGCAGGAATTTGTTTTTCCACTATTATTTTCCTAGCACTCATCATTGAAAGGAAGCTCTGCAAACATGAGCATCAATGTGAGAGCCAGAACCTTCATTTGCAGAGGTGAGGACAGGGATTCGAAAGCGATCCTCCAGAGAAATGGCGATTGGAGCAAAGAGGAGAGCAGGGCTTGGCTTAGAGAGGTCTGTGTGCAAATCCTGCTCCTTCCAAGCGTCAACAATGGGGTGAGCTCTTGCCCTTCTACCCATCCTGAGCTTCTCCTAGTGGAAACAGAAACAACTGACCATCAAGTTAGCTGAGCCCAGAACCCAGGCTTCAGATGGAAACCCCTGCCCCTAGGGGGCGCTTATGAGCATCAGCTGCCCCAGGGTCCCTGATTTAATGCAGAGAGGGAGGCTAAGCTATCTGAGCCTGTCCTGGACTCCTCTCCTCCTGTCCCAACCTCGGCTGGCCTCAGTTGTGCAGCTCAGCGGAGCAGGAGAAGGGGGCTGGGAAGAGCTGAACTGGCCTTCTGCCTCCTGACCTGCTTTAAGGACCTGCAAGTGCGACCCTCGCTTTCCTCGGGAAGGTCAAGAGACAGCCCGAGTCACAGGTGCATGAAGGTCTCCAGGACAGGGCAGGGTGCCGAGGGACATCAGAAAGTGTCTGTAGAATAAACACGTGAATGGATGAATGAACGTTTGAGCAAATGCAGCCAGGTTTGCAGTGGAGACGTTCTGCAAATGAGTTCCCGAGCTCTGCGGAGCAGAATCTGAAACCCCTCGATTTGTCAGTGGCGGACGACCTGACTCAGTGGCGGCCGTAAGCACCAGTTCTCACACTGCCAGGTGCACAAGTCAACCGGGGTTCGACTGCTCTGCCCTGGGTTCCTCCAAGCAGACTGTGGGCGGCTCAGTGGGCTCCCTATATATGCATCCTGGGCTCCTACAAAGCAATGTGGCTACTGGGCATCCCCTCCTCAGTGGCTCGTCCCTGGAACCACCAACCAGCCAAACTCTGTGAGCACATTTCATGCTTTATCACTTCCCCTGACACCAGGAAACACAATGTGGGCAGTGCTCTCCACGCCCAGTGTGAAGGGGACAGAGGGAATATTTGCTGGGCCATGTCCCAAACAGTGACTCCACCAAATTTAAGCAGTGGGCCATGATCAAAGAGACTGAGAGATTCTTACTGTTTTAACGTTAATTACTTGGATTGAATGCTAGCATCCTGATACACTCAGGGAAAACCAGCATGGCAGCCAATGCAAGCACCCCCTGCGGCCATCTGCTAGGGGCGTCCAAGTCTCAGCGACACCAGCAATCCTGGCAACTGGCCTGGGGCTTCCAGCCAGTGCAGGGATGTGATTTGAGATCATCTCTCACTTCCAGCAGGTGGATCCAGTGCTCATTTTAACTCCAATTTCAACTTTAAACTGCAGCTGCTGTTGTGGCCTGGGGACCCCTATCTTTTTACACGTTATTGCAGATCTGTCGCCTGCTGTGGCAATAAAGAACTCTCAATGGGTTGTCTGGAATTTCTAAATCAGCGCTGCAGAGAACCAAGACAGGCTGCCCTTCTAGGGGGACGGGCGCTGAACTCAGGTTGCCCCCGGGGGTGGGGTGTCCTGAAGGCGCACACCAGCTCTGCGGAGGACACCAGACCCCTGCAGATGAGGGCAGGAGTGGGTGTGGCTGGAAGCAGGGAAGACGGAAGGTGCTGGGCGCCTGGGGCCGCGCAGGATCTGCCTGTATCGCGTGGCGTTTGTAAGGAAGCATCCGCCAGCTTTCTCTCCAACGCGTATTTGGTTCTCAGCGGGGATGGACGGCCGAGTATTAGATCGGCCAACATCAAACTGGAGCGCTGAGAGCCCTGGTTGCGGGACGACTTGCTTAGGGGTCACCGGCACTGAAGGCGTTAGAGAGTCGGCTGCGGACCTGCCGCTGCTGCGTCCTATTCCCCACTTTCTCCGGCTCCTCCCAGTATACAGACAGCAGATGCTGCAGGCGGGACACGAGTTCAAAACAGAAGCTGCGGTCAACTTGGTAAATTGGGGAGATTTTAGTAGAAGAAATACAGATGAAGGTGTGGGTGGGGTCAAGAAAGCCACAAAAGATAACGAGCCCCACTGGGGCAAATGGGCTCTGTGCAGGGACAGGGGTGGCAGAGGTGTCTGGAATCTGGAGATGGGGCAGTCCAAGAGAACACAAAGGAGCTACGGCCTTCCTGAGAGAGGTGCATCAGCTCCGTGTCACCCGCAGATGGAATAAATACGCAGCCTGACTCTCCTTCCTCATCCTACCCTCTGCTATGATCCCCATTGCCAAATCAGTAAGAAACCATAGGCGGGGAGCCCAAGGATGTGGTGCATGCAGCCAGCTTCCTGGGGCAAGGAGGAGGGCAGAAGGCAGACGCGCAGGAAGAAAAACAGGGGTCAGACATCCCTCACCTTGAGACTCACACAGGTGTCTTTCCCACTGGGAAAAGTCCTTCGGGGCACCAAGCAAAGGCACTGCTTTCAGTGACGTTCTTGGTGTTGACGACGTGAATGATTCTGATAACTGGGCACCACATCTGGGCGGATAACTGGGACGATGTCCTCTTCTGAGTCGGATTGCTTTCAATTGCTCACTTTCGCTGAAATTGAAGAAGTGCTGTGGGCTTTGAGATCGTCAAAAATATCTTTATGGTAAATTGCTGTGCAATTTGGAGCATTCTACTTGGTAGTGATGTGCCACCAGAGCCCCTCCATTCCCATCTGCTTGTTTATGGAAAGGGGCTCCAGCTCTATGAGGAGAAGAGGTGAAGAAAGCTGTCCCCTTACAACAGCAAGCAAGGTTCAAGCACGAACACGGCCACTGAAAAGACTGTCTCCCCTACCTTCCCGAGAGAAGCACACAAAGAACTTCACCTTTTAAGATTAAGGATTCTTTAGCATAAGTTACGTCATATATGTGTTGTTTGACCGATTGTGTTCCACTAACAACCACAAGGATAAGTTAATTAAAAGTAACTTAAGTATAAAAGCTGGAGCCACATTTTTAAAAAGTTCCCTTGATGAACATACTTTATTGCAGTCAGTGGTATGTGAGAGTGATTGATGAAAGCCTTCTAAGAATAAAAGTAAGACACATTAAAATCAGATTCTACCGGAGAAGCACAAGTTCAAGGAGAGACAAAGACAATGCAAGCTTCCTAACAAAGCAGAACTCCTATGTCTTTTTTTTTTTTAAGAAATCAATTATGGTATGTATCAAATCACAATGGTATAAAGATCACTTGTACATGGTTGAAAAGTTACATTAAAGTTTTCTCTTAAATATCAACATGCCAAAATTATATTCATTTAATTATTTCATACAAATAAATGTTTTTAAAAAGTTTGCATATAATACATAAATGCATAATCATATCCAAGTCTATATCTAAACGTATGATAAAATCTGGGTGAGAGCTACATGGTTGTTAAGTGGGAGGTGATAGGAGGAGAAGAGTCTGCAGAATTCTGCAAGGGTCAGGGTTTTCTTGTAAAGGGACTCGTCTGCCCATCACATACTGGGACAACAAGGAATAAATAACACAGCAGTCCACAGGCGAAGGCAGACGATGGCTCCACACAGCCAGTGACAAGGTCACTGTCTGCTACTGGAGGAGGGAAGAGCACCAGTCACAAGGTGGGGCCTGGAGGTGCTGAGAGCACCTTGGCTCCTGAAGGGAGCTCGATCCGGTTTGAGTATGTAGAGAAAAAGTTGCCAGAGAAGCCCGGAAATCCAGTCCACAGGGACCCTGGAGTCCTCTCCTTTGCCATCAGATCAACCTGTTGACAACCAACTCCCCACCACAACAACCACAGCTGCAATGTCAACAGATCCGGCTGCTGCGCATTGAACATGGTTGGTCCAAGACACCCCGATGCGCAGAGGTCCCAGGAGCCTGGCTCCAGCTCCTGCTCCTGGCCAGGGCTCTGCGTCACCTCTTCTGTTCGTTCCTCTTGGTATTGCTCAAGCAATAGTTCCTCCCTCCTTCCTTTCATTTAGCAAGTAAGTGCTGCGTGGTGACATGTGCCACACACCCTAGGGATACATTCACGCACCACACAGCCAAGTTCCATCAACAGACCATGCATAAAACCTAGGGTGATAATGAAGCAAAGTCCCTCTTGCCCGGTGATGCCATAGCCACCACTACACCACACATTCCTCCTGTGTTCCAGGTGATGCAGTTGTACACAACCCCACTGCACTGCCTGTCACTTACAAAAGCACAGCACGTGCCCAGTATGGTACCTGGGAGAGACGATGCCTATCTGCTGCTGGCTTCTGCGCTTACTGTGAGTTTCCTTCCACGTGGTCATATGCCAGGTAAAATACCTAATGCAAAATAAGAAAAGGATTTGGGGATGAGCCAGCTCAGTCCACTATGGCCTCTCAAATATTCTTTGTCCCTCAACTTGAGTTATACCCATCCCACCCCACCCTCTTGTCCCACTTCTCAGGGGACTTAGGGACCAGGGCAGAGTCTCCCTGTCTGTGGCTAGCCCTCCTCCTTGCTCACCAGGAACACCTGTAGTAGTTGCTAATGTTGATGCCCAGATCCCCTGGGGATTGCTCCCCCAGCTGCATGGCTTTGCATATGTAAGGTGTTCACCGAAGGACCCTGCCATTGGTTTACCATCCAAGTCTCCTCTTCCAAAGCAAAAACAAATAAGGAAATGTTTTCTGCTCCTTAGTTCCTCGGCTGTCACTGGGAGGTGAGCAGGAAGGGCCCTCATGGAGTCACACTCCTGCGTGGTGGCTGCTCGGCCCCTAGCAGCTCTTCTGCCCGGACAGGAGAAGCATGTGCACTCCCAAGGTCTGAGCCTCCCATGGTGCAGGGAAAGGCTGAGAACTCTCTGGAAGGGACAGCAGCTGAGGCTCCCTGAAGTCTGTGCAGCCGAGAATACTGCTGTGCGTGCCATCCTATGGAGAAGCAGCATTTCTACCGAAGACAAAGCAGCTGTGGATTTGGGCAGAAACCCTGAGAAATTTCAAACTGTAAGAAGAAGGGAGGAAACAAGGAAGCAGCTTAGGTGGTGATGTTCCAGGCAGCGCAGAGTCTGCTCCTGGAGCCTGAATGGAAGTCACTGGGGAATTCAAATATTTAATCGTAGAAATGCTATAAAGGTTCATACTGAGACCCACTGCGGAAGCCACAGCACTATTGTTCCTGTCACTTGGTTAGAAAGAAGTCCCGACGTCAGACAGGTGCTGAGCGATCTATAAGAAGGAGCCAAGAAGGGAAGGGGCAGGCGCAGGGTGCCTCCTCCTCCGGGCACACTCAGCTTATCAAGAAAAACAGCACGGATTCCTTGGGGCACCTTTCCCTTCTTATTTTTGAATTCACTGTGGTAAATAAACTATTGATTTGTTTCCAAGGTAATTTAAGGAGTGATACAGTTCCAATTTGACAGCCACCACCTAAATGCATTGCAACACACTTTAGGGTTTCAATTAGTTATTTTGGTCATCAAAATCGACCACGTGGTGACTGCTGTGTGGGCTGGGTGGTCTTGAAGCTCTACATGACCTTAACGAGACGGAGCCCAATCGCCAAAGGGGAAAACGGGCATCAGACACGGAAGGCGACTCAGAGATGTTCTTCAGGGGTGAATTATCACCGGGTTTCTTGGGGGAAACTGAATTGGAAGGCGATTTCTGAGAATTCAATAGAATTGATCCCAGTCGGGTAACCAACGTGTCACACGCCTGTACAGTGAACTGCCACTTGTCCACCGTAAGGGAAAATACAAACCTTCAACGACACTTGCTGGTTGAGTGACAGAACCCACGTCCCCCTGGGTCCAACAAAGAAAGGAACTCATGGTTCACGCTGAGGGGCGGCTGATGAGCGGGCTTTGAGCAGATCTAAATCCAGGAACTAGAACTCTTTCCTTTCTCTCTGCGCCACCCTCCACCTCTTCCACCCCACGTCCTTCTGCAGAGAGCCCTGCTCCCTGCCCCTCCAGCAAGGACCCAGGAACCCAAGATTGGCTCCGACGGCTCCAGACTGGGTCACGTGTCGCTCCTGAACCAATCATGCGGCCAGAGCCGCGTGGTAGCTGATTGGCCAAGCCTGAGCCACATGATCACCCCTGGACTGAGACCAGCAAAGCCCCCGGAGTCCTGGCCGCGGAGTCGGGTGGATGCTGGGCGGGCACAGAGACGAATGGCGCCCTCCGCGCCTTCCAGAGGCAGCCTGAAGTCCCTGGGCCCCTGTCCTCTGATGGCCGTGGGGCCTGGGCCTCAGCTCTCCGGCCTCCACACTCCCCATGAGCACAGGCCCTTCCGGAGCCCCTGCTCCTCGCTCCTGCCTCCTCCCCGCACCCTGCTGCTCCCCGGGGTCGTCCCTCGTCCCCGCTACCCAGCTCAGTCCGCTTTCTGAACCCGCACCAGCCTGCGGGTTTCCAGCTGAGTCACCCTTCAAGCATCTGGGCCCCGGAGTCGGGTCCTCGCTGACGTCGCAGTGCCTAAGCCCCGCGGGCACAGGGGCTGTCGCTGCGAGCAGCCCCCCTCTCTCTCACACTTGAGGAAGTGACCAACAAGAAGCCACCATTTTCTCCTTTAATCATGAAGAGGCCTCGGGCCAAAAGCAATAAAACTCTCGACACAATCAGAGTTTCCATGGGAATGGGATGAATGCTGACTTGAATGCACCCACACTGTGTGCGTGCGTGTGTGTGTGTGTGTGTGTGTGTGTGTAATTACAGGGTCAAATGGAAAACTTGCTTCAATCGTCGTGATTTTTTTTTTTTAAGAGAGAGGGACAAAGACAGAGAGAGAAAGGAAAAATCAGTTTAGTTTTTCACGTGACTCCTTGCTCTGGCATTGCTTGCGTACGTGGTGCTGGGTTTGAACTCGCGTCCTTGCCCGTGCCAGGCGAGCGCTGTAACTGCAGAGCTACCGCTCTAGCCCCCATTGTGAATTTTTCTTAGCATTGGAATACAGTAGTTAAGTTAAACGCACATAAATAACATTGCGTATTTTCTAAGGGTAGATGACATCATCCTTACAGCTGAAATCTTTGTTCATCCTCACATTTAATTCTGTAACAGTGCTCTGAGCAAAGCGCTATTTCTGTTTTCCTTTAGCAAGCAGGAAGCTGGGACAAGGTGAAATTTAGTGACTTGCCCATGGTCGGTGAGATTAGGGAACTCGGGCCTGTGGTGGTATCCAATTTCTTCCTCCCATAGAAGATGGGTGGCCATGTGACTGTCACTCTGGCCAGTGCCCTGGGTGAGGACATGATGGCGGGGGTGGGGGTGGGGGTGGGTTGGGGGGTGTCACTTCAGGGCTGACACCTTTAGGATCTGGTTCTTTCCTGGGCTTTGTCCCTTTTGTCAGATCCTCAGTGGAGCAGGAGCTGCTGTTGCCAGTGTGCAGGAGCCAGGTGGTAGAGATTCCCACTTTCCCCACATGGACAGGGACGTGTGGGTAATAAACTTGCTTTAGGCTACTGAGATTTTGGCTATTAAGGCATCAATCGAACTAAATGAAAGCACTTTATACATCTATATGTTCTGATGGTATTAAATTTCATTTTTAAAAGTTTGGTTATAAATTCTTTTTTAAAAGATTCTACTGGTGTTCATTGTTGTATTTTTACAACTCTTCTGGTATTTTTTAAGGTAATATATATAGCCATGTCTCTTTCAATAAGGCCACTTAATGTAATTAACTTCTTTGTTGTTCATATCAAAGCTAATATTATGGGCTGGAGCGGTGGCTCAACAGTTGCGGTGCTTGCCTGGCATGCGCAAGGACACATCAGAGTCGAACCCCAGCACCACGTACACAACAAAGTGTCAGAGCAATGATGTCCACGTGAACAATTAAATAAATCAATTTTTTCTCTCACTGTCCCTCTCTCTCTCTTAAAAAACAACAACAACTAATATTCTCTCACCATGAAGGCTCCTACAGTGCTTCCTCCACGCCAGGCACTCTTCTAAATGCCTCCCACATCCACCTCACTTAAACTTGACACTAACCCTTCGAGTTGGGTATTGCTAGTACAGTGAGTGGCTACAGGAGACAGCATTTGGTCCCAGCAATTCGGTTCCACAGTGTGTATTTCGTGTCTGTACCATTAGCCCTGTCTACTCCTCTGAGACTTGGAGAAAAGACTGTCACATAGTAAGACTTCAATACTTTGTTGAATGACTGGATGAACTCCGCTTTATAAAGTCCCATTGTCCCATTACTTCATACCGGAAGGCACCACAGTGTTGCTCTCCACGTCCCCATGTAACAAAAGGGAGACAGTCTCTCAGCAAATGGGCCAGGTGAGGCAGCAGCAGAGGAGAACCGCTGTTCAGCACCCCAAAATAAGTGCAAACGGAGGGAAGGGCTTCTTTCCTCCCTTCCAAGGGGCAGATGGCTTTGCCTCCTCATCTAAGATGGCATGAACCAGGAGGTCTGTGTTTTAATGTTTCCCCCATCCTCGTTCCAGGATCATTCCGTGCTCTTTGTCCCTTTAGGCACAGAGGACCCCTTGAGCAGCCTGTCCCAGGATGCTACCTGCTACGGGAAAGGGAAGCTTCTTCCAGAAGAGCAGCCTCTGGACAAGGACTGCTGAGAGCACCAGAGCTCAGACCTTGACCTTATCTTATGGAGGGCCCACAGAGCACATGCCTTTCCTGCCCGCATCCTGAGCAGCCACGAGTGCCCTGAACAGAGCTCCACAGTGGGGCACTGCAAGGGAGCCTCCTGACGCCCAGAAGCGTCCCTGCCCTTGCTCCTGCCTCCCTCCCTCCAGACCTCAAGCTTGTCTTCATTTGCGTATACGCTTCCTTAACATTATATGGGCTGGCATTGCAAGAACACTCGTCGAGGTAATAAGGGGACTAGTGACCTTTTCCAAGCAGTTCCTTGGAACCACTATTAATTATAAAATAATAAATAACAACATAAGAATTAAGGACAATACTTTATAAATTTAAAAAGTAAATATTAATTATTAAATAACCTGAAGGACTCATTTGTTTAGTAGGAGTTTCGTGAGGGCCACCTCTTTTTGTGACTTAATTAAGAAACTCAGTGGAGGAGCACCAGGCTATTAAGCAGAGGGTGACGGGCTGGTGCGGTTCAGGGCTGCACAGAGACGCAGCCTCCATGAGTCTTCTTTGCTTCTGTGAAAGCAAAGTGGGTTTGTGATCCACTTGGGATTAATTCATTTGTCACTGTGAAATCTCTAAGGACAGGGATGTCCAGTTCAAACCTAATTTCAACTTCCTTTTCGTTCTAGTGGTTTTGAAAAGGAATTCCTCCGCTTCGACCTTAGTGCATTTGGTTAGCTGCTGCAAATGTTTGGTGCCCGCAGTGAAACTTCAGTATAACGTGAGCAGTTGGTTTTCCCTGGTTGAGCTCCATTTGTTGAAGGCTCGAACCCAAACCCACAAGAAATGACACTTGTGTCCCCTTTGTAGGGTTTTATACAAATAACATCAAAGGCTTAGCTCCATGATGATTTCCAGGAGAAGAAGACTGAAGAGTGGGGCAAGAGGAGAGGGAGGAGGGAGAGGGAAGTGGCAAGGAGGTGGCGTCTGGAGAGAAGGGAGGCTGGAGGAAGGTGTGGTATACTGGTGGCCTCCATGGCAGTGGGGAGCGGGATGGGGAGCAGTTCCACCTTGGGGACAGAAAAGACAGGGTGTGAGCAATAACCAAGAGCCATGCTCCTTAAGCAGTATTGGTTGTCCCAGCACATGCTGGAGATGACAGGCCAGGCCAGTGAGTCAGAGAGCAGAGGCTGGATTTTGGGCAGAAGACACTAGTCAGGCACATGGGTGTGGAGCCTGGAACTCAGTATGTTGTCCTTTCTACATGGATCTACCTGAGCACGGTCTTTCTCTTCTTCCTTCCTATCTCCCTTTTCACAAACACTATTTCCTCATTTTAGAAGAAAAAAATATCATCTTCCCCACCCAGAACTTTCCAAGGTACTCCACGTCCAAGATCCCACACGTTCACGGGGGAGCAGCTTGGAATAGCAGAGTCCGGGGCAAGTACCCTTCAGTTAGGGCTCCGTGATCCCTTCCACCAACCTCAAGGTTTAGATTCCCAACAAAATATAGCTTTGATATTTAATAATTACTCACCAAGTTTATTGTTCATTAATGTGTCACAAATAATTTCAATGTCACAAATCAGTCCAGAAGAAATTTCAAACATAGTCACTTTAAAAGTAAAATAACAGGCTGGAGCTCAGTAGTTACGGCGCTTGCCTGGCGTGCCCGAGGACCCGGGTTCAAACCCCAGCACCACGTACACAATGAAGTGTTGGAACAACGAAAGCCACGTGAAAAACTACATAAAATTGATTCTCTCCTTCTCTTTCTCTCTCTCACTGTTTCTCTCTTGGAAAAAGTAAAACAATTGATGAGATTAAAATATATTAAAATACGATAAAACTCTCAAAGGAAAGTAGAAGGGATTATTTTTAAGAAGAGGGAGACTCAGTTTTGACTTTTTTCTTTTTAAAGAGAGAGGGACAGTGAGAGAGAGAGAAAGAGAGAATCTATTTTATTCAGTTTTGCATGTAGCGTTCATTGCACCGAGACTTCGCTGTGTGCCTGGGGCTGGAGTTCAAACCCGCATCCTCGTGCTTTCCAGGCAAGCATCGGAACCACCGAGCCACCGCTCCAGCCCCAGTTTTCACTCTTAAGACAGGCTTGACCCAGTTGTGGGGGCTGGAGCTAGACCCAGGCTTGGGCGAAAGGTAGTCAGTCTCATGTATTAGACCCAGCAAAGGCACAGCAACACATAATCTAGGGCAAACAGATTTGGAGGAGAGGGGAGAACAGGGAGGGATCTAGCGAGACAATCAATGTGGCATTCTCTTTACCCCTCTGAGAATCCAAATAATACTTATGCAATCATTTAATTCTGGAAAATTCACAGCCTAAGCATTTCTATCATTTGTAGGGGTGAAACATAGAAGAATCAAGAGACTGGCAGGTGGGCGATGTGGGGGTAATTCTGATTTAAGAACAAGTGCAAATCATATTGTTACTTTATATGCATTTATGATTGTACTATATAGCTCAACTCCTTAATAAAAAGTTATTTTAAAAAGATAGACTTGATGTTATTTTAAAGGAGCTCTGTAAGACTTAGCTTCCGTTGGGTGCGTTCAGAAGGGTGCTGCAACAGTTCTATCGCGAAGTGTCAGCATTTACACTGCTCTGTCCTTTGCACGACTCCATCATTTGTGTCTTTTGCAGTTGACGAATTTTTTACTGAAGTTTCTTGCTAACTTCAAACCCGGCTCCTTCAACCGTCATTGCTTGCTTTCCACTTCCGGGACTACAAAGTGGCTTTCTCTTGAGCTCTAACTTTTCACAGAGAAAGTGCACATATATGGATTCGTGAGAAGTGTTCCAAGGGGGTGGTCCTGACCTGGGGTTTCCTGGCATCTGCCTCCTAAGCAGGGGGCTGGGTCCACACATCAGGCTCTCTCCTTGTTGCTGCCTGTCCTGGGGTCCAGGCATCATGACTGCTGTTCAACTGGTATTTCCAGGTTCCTTCCAGGCTCTTCCTTACCTTGTTGGAGGGTTGGTGCAGCCACGGGCCTGACTTTGCCCTTGATGTATGGGAGAAAGTGGTAGTGTCACCCTCTGTCGCCATAAGAGCAGGTTATCTTCCTCCTAGCATGGTGGTCACAAAGAATACACCACGATGGAACCTCTGTGGGCCCAGGTCCCAGTGCATAGAATCCCCAGGTGGAAATGCAGCCTTCTTATTGCAAACCCTCGAGATTTCTGGTCTTACTTGTTATTGCAGCAAAACCTTACCTATCTTGAACATTACCTTGAGTCATTTGCAAATACAGATACTCCTTCACCTGCAGTGGAGTCATATCCTGATAAAGCCACACTAAAGTGAAAATATCGGAAGCTGAAAATGCACTGAATGCACCTAACCTACAGAACATCCTGGCTTAGCAGGAGGATTCACCCTCATGACCTCGGGGCTGCCTGGAGCTCTAGTTCATTGTCACTGCTCGGTATCATGAAAGACCATCTAGGCCAGGAAAAATCAAAATTCAGTGTTCAGAGTGCGGTCTCTACTGCATGTGTACACTTTTACAACATCAGAAGTCAAAAACTCAGAAGCTGAACCATCAGAAATGAAACATCACGAAAGTCGAAACTTCAGAGGTTAAACCTGAGAAAGGCAAAGTGTTCTATATCCAACTCATCCTTGTGACCATTTCTGTTTCATTTACAAAACCTGCCACTGTCTTCTGTCATCTGTCTTGTTGGAATAAATTCCTCCAACTGACAAATGTGCATTGTCTCCTCTGATTGACTTTCAGAAAGGAGCCAGAGATTCTCCACCCTATTGGTTTTCTCAGCTCCCCATGGGACTTTGACCATTGAATCATGATCACTTCCTGAGTCCCCTGGTGACATTTCTCCAAACTCCTATTTCTGCTCTGACCAGGGGTCAGAGGCTCTCATCTGTACGTGGCCTGGTGTCCATCAGCATCGCTGTCAAATAAGAATGCCAGCAGGAAGGTCTTCCAACAGCAACACCACATGCAGCTCGGGGAGAGCCGAGAAAGTGCGTCATGCACCCTGGAGTATCAGGAAAATGAATTAGAGTCCAAAGGACGTGCCCCCATGTCCCACTGAAGTGGTGCAGGCCCAGAGCCCATCCTGCACTGACTGGCTCCCTGGACGAATGGCTGATTATTTTGCCCCTTTAAGTCAACCAAGAATCTCGTTCACACACTAAAAGGAAGACAATCTCCATTTTCACACTGATGTTTTGGATCAATGGTGGTGGGATAGTTGTCACTCTTCACTTTTGATAAAGGCTACTTCTCTCTCTCCATCTGGGGTCTTTGTGGGTCAGGAATCCAACATTCTTAAAAGTGGGGGCAGGGGAACCAGAGCACCCAATGCAGCATTCGCATCCTGAATGACATCTGCCCCCCTGGGGAATCCTCAAGTCACATCACCTCACTTTAACTTTCTCTCAGCTTCTCCACTGTCGGCCTAACTGAAACCACCCAAAGCAACTTGGGGGTTCTGTCTTACAGGCACAGGAGACGTGAAGGGAGAGACTGGATCATGTAAGGATTCTTCCTCCAGAACCAGCTGGACCTAGAGACTGGAGAAACCAACCTCTTGGTGTGGTTCCAAAGACCCTTCATGTACCACTGCCTTCTGCCTGAACTGCAGGTGCCTGCAACCCTGCCGTTACCACTCCTTGCAGGATGAGACACCGAATGCTAGTTCCAAAGTAAAAAAAAAACATTGTATATTTGAAAGGCTTTATATTTTAGGACTCTTAGCTGTATGCAACAGAAACTCTAAATTAAATAGTTTTAAATTAAGGGAGTTTATAACATCAGATAACTCAAATGTGCTAGAGTAGCTTGTCAGCTTCAGGCACTGCTGGATCCAGACATTCTAATAATGTTATCAGGATTCCACTACTATCCCATGGTCTCTAGCTCTGCTTTTTTCCACTCAGGGCCATTCCTGGAGAGGATCTCCTGTCCTAGCTGCAGGAGAGCAACTCAGCCTAGTAGAAGACTCTGACCAACCCAGAAGCCCCAGAAAAAGTCTCATTGCACCTCATTGGCCCCAAGTTTGTCCCACACCCATTCCTGGATCAATCAGAGTAGGTGGGGGAAGGAGTGCTAATGGTCTTAGTCCACCTGACATAGTGGGTGACCAGGGCTCAGTTTCCAGAAGAAACTGGGATTTGGTTACCCAAAGGTGGAGCAATGGACTCTGTTTAGCAAAAAATTAAATAAATAAAGTGCATACCGCAAAGATCACATTCATCAAGAGATTTACATACTCAATGAGATGTGCAGAGGCAATTTCAGGATCCTCCTGTCTGATGGTGAAACTCATGTACCTATTACCTGGGTTGACTTCTCAGATTGGGTACCTGTGGCCATGGAATGGGAAATCCTCCTAGTGCTGGGGCACAGAGCAGGAAAAGACTGGAAACGAGTAAAACATTTTAAGATAAGCAAGGCCATGTGGCACTAGAGAATGGAGACAACCAGTAGGAGAGAGAGAGGTTCTGGACAAGAATCGTTGATGAAACAGTATAATGACAGCAAGAGCTGTCACTGATGAAGTGCGTGCTGGGCACCAGGCCCTGTTCTCACTATGCCACACACACCAGCAGTGTCACATCTCACAACAACTCCATGAGGGCTGTGCTCTCCTTATCTCCACCTTCCAGCTAGGACAACTGCGACACACAGGGCTTGAGTGACTTGCCCAAAGTCACAGCTAGTGGTGGTGACACAGAGATTTGAACCCAGCCATCCCATCCAAAACTATCTTCGGCTGCATTAGCAGGCTCTGCATGGCAAGGCTGATTTGGCATCTTCTGACTCATCCTCCCTGGTTCAACCCCAAGAAAAGAAAGTGAGCTTACTGGAAATGTCCTGAAACTCATTCTGAATGTGTCAGTGTAGGTCGTGTGCTTAGTGCACGGTGATTGGCTTAGCTCCGAGGAAAAAAAGCTATATGTTGATTGGCTTAGCCCTGGGAGCACTGCATGCTGATTGGCTTAGCTCTGGGAATGCTGCTGAATGCTGATCGGCTTAGCTCTGGGTCTTGGCTCCACCTTTGATTCCACACCATATTGACGGAAGGTGCAGTGGGGAGAGTTTCCAAATGAAAAAGAGAGGCGGGAGGATTCCTATTCTAAAATACAGACATAGTGGTGCAGGGATTAAAGACATCTGTTCACAATACTGGTCTCCTATGTAAGAAAAGTGTTTTTTTTAAATTTTCCTTATATTGGAAGAAAATTCAAAATGCATGTGTCATCCGTGTCTTTCAGACTCACCTGTGTGTGTTCGGGAGGTGGATTTGAAACCGCGGAGCGGCGACCTCCGGGTCTCCTGATGGTCAAGCTGTGCTTTTCTGAAGTTCGTCTCTGCTTTAAAACACGAGGCTGCTGCTTCTCCCCGCCTCGGGAGAATGAGCCTCCAGTGGCAGCCGGTGCTCTAGAGGCCCCAGCCGAGGAAGGTCCCGGGACGGTGACCTGGACTGAACCGCCTTTCCTGCGCAGAAGGCTCACACCAGGAGCTTTCCCCTGTGTTCACTTGATGAACTGAAGTCAGTTAGGATCATTCAGTCCAGGCCGTTTCCAGAGCCGCTCCAAGGGCGGAGAATGTGACCTCCATGTCAACGCCATGCTACCTCAATGCTGCTGCTAGATAGATGCGCCTTATAGCTGCGAATGAATTTTCCTACTTAGGGGTCCAAGAGGCATTCCCACCCCCATGGCAGGGAGTGGCACGGCGTCTGCTTGTCTCGGGTCCGCTGAGGACCCGCTGCCTACTATCCGTGGTGTACAGTCCGTGGTCAGCTGTGTGAGTCCCAGATTTCCGGTTGCTTCCTGAAGACACTGGGCTTGGCTAACTTGAGCCAGAAAAGAAAAGAAAAAAAATCATGGGAGGCTATGGGTTGGCTCAACAAAAGAAGGGAAAAGCAGGAATTGAGTCATCTCAGAGGTTCCGCAAAGAGGAAGTTAGGCAGTGTTTTCAGGGCATCACATGGGGTCCTGTCTTGCCGATGCTATGTCCTATTCCTCTCTGGATTCGAATTCCATGGAGAGAGTGGGCTCAGAGCACATGCCAGTGTGAGGACAGGGAGCCATGGTAATCAATGAGTACCACAAAGGATGCACCTAACAGGGAAAGGCAATGCTTTATGAACAGAGAGGTGGCGGATGTGCAGCCTGCAGAGCTCCCAAGAGGTCACGTTGCCCACGGGCACAGTCACCCACCTGTGCCTCAGCTCCCACCACGGCCAGACTTCTGCCTTGATTTGCCCAGACTTAACCTAGAAAAGTGAGCCCTTCCTCCCCCAGGTGAGCACCTAAGGCAGAGTGTTGGGCAAATCTCCAGGAGCCCAAAACCCAGAAGGTCCATTCAGGTTGCCAGGGAGGTGGAAAACGTGGAGCCGTCTTGAATCTCTCTTGGCTGGAGACCATGGCACAGACATGCAAGGTCAAACAAACTGGAAAAGCAGGAACCACCAGAAATAGACTCAGAGGCATTTTGAGACAAAGAAAGGAGTCCTATTTCTTAGGGGTAAGGGAGGCTTGTACACAGGGGCTTGGTACCTGGCTTTCTCCTGCAGGTCTAATGCTTTTTAACTATAAAATCGAGTGCAAGTCCACAGCCCGTGGCCAGGGCATTGTCTTCTCTGCTCTGATTGTTTCCTATGAGTCTGTGCGTAACCTCAGAGATGCGAGGCTTCTTCATTCTGCTCGGTAGCAGCTCACGCCTCCCTCTCCGGCCCTCTCGGAGTTGCGGGGTGTTCCGGCTGGGCTGTGATTTGTCTATTGATCATCACTCAGGACTCAGGAAGGAACTGCCTGCTCAGCCATCTCCCCAGGGCCCTGGACATCCTCCAGCTGCCTGGGACCAACTGAGCGATTGTCAAGTAGGATTCCTGCTGGGGTCTGAGTGGAACCACAGCCTGGGCTGCACACGGAGCCTCCTGATGTCCAGAGAGTCACAGCTGGGACACAGTGCCTCTACCCGGGCTCCAGCTCCGCGCCTCAGGCGGCAGAAGCCTTGGTCTTCCCTCAGTAGCTGCCCTGTTCAGGCCTGGAGTCCAGCATCAGAGTGACCTGGTCTTCAGCTTCCTGTTCCCTCTTGTAACACAGCCTCTCACAGATGAGATGGCTGATTGAGCCGAAGCCATCCACACTGTAGCAGGGGCTTCTGGACCATCAGGGTCTGAACCATAGGGGTGAAAGAGAGCTCGGAGATGGGATAGAGCAGGGGAGCTGGGAGGAAGGAGAAGCACCGGGTTCCTCCCCGCTGCTCTGCCTGGGAGCTCCCGGGAGTCCGTGCTGCCATGGGAAGAATTGCTTTACCCGGAACAGTGAGCGCCACCTGAATACTCTTGGTTAGGTTCGGGCGGCCTATCCGATAAGTGACTCGAAAGAATTTAAATGTAAAATGTAGTTAATAAACCGAGGCCCTTAAGCTCCTCGAAGGAAAACAGGTATGGAGCTTCAAGAGGCAGCAGAAGACCCAGTGCTGGAGGGAGGACAGGGTTTAGAGCCTGAGTCCGCCAGATCAGCCTCAGCGAAAATCGGTGTGTGCGAAACGCCTCCCAGAGCTCTGCTCCACACTTCTCGGCGAATCCGAAGTGGGCAGAGTACGCAGCCAAATCCCTGATTAAGAGACTTGAAGAGGGGCTGGAGCAATGGCTCAGCAGTTATGGCACTTGCCTGGCATGCTCAAGTACACGGGTTCAAACCCCAGCACCCATGTACACAACTGTCGGAGCAATGAAAACCATGTGAAAAACTCAATTTAAAAAATTGTGTCTCTCTCTCACTGTTTTCCCTTTCTTTAATAAAAAGAGAGAGAGAGAGAAACTTAAAGAATCTCTTCCATCATCCCCTGCAACAGAAGGGAGGGAAAACTCAGCCCAATCACAGCATCTTTCTGCTCAAACTTCCTCAGCACGTGGCTTTCTAGCATCTCCTCATGTTCACATAACAGCTGCTTTTGTTCCAGCTCCTTATCTTCAACCCATGGTACAGAGAGTCAGGAAGTAGAGTTTCTTCTTGTGCATCAGAGAAGATAAACCTTCTGAGAAAATTTCCCTTCCCCGGAATAGGAATATTTACCCTATGGCACTGGTCAGACTAGGGTCCCACGGCTGCTTCTAGCTACAAAGGAGATATGGTGAGAAGTTTCTGGCATACTTGGGCTCTGTAGGAGAAGAAACACCATGCTAGGCAGGGAGAAAGGGCTGGGGCTGCGCTCTGGGTGGGTGACCCTCTGCTCCATGCCTGTGACGAGCAGTGATCACGGAGGCTGTCTGAGAATTTGGTCAGGACACTTCTGTGTCATGAGAATCCATTTCATTCACACATCCGAATCCCACGTGCTAAAATCCTAGAAATCACACCCACATGTACTTTTCTAGATGTTTCCAGAGGTTCTCTAATGAGTGGCACTGTCCCCAGCCTACATGAGGGATCCCTGGATGTGTGTGCTTCGTCCACAGACTTTCAGGTCTGTTTCGCAAACTGGGTTTCTATGGAAGGTTTTCTCTGAAGAACTTAGAATGACCACTTGAGTCAGTGGAGTTAGAATTTGAAACTTTCTTTTCCAGTGAGAACAATCAGCCAATGTGGTTGCTTTTCTCAGCAAAGATGTCTAACTGGGATTTTGGGGGGAAATAAATCGTAGCCAGTTGACAGACTGCCATGTCTTCTGTTTCCCATGTTCCGGGGTCGTCTATTTCCCGATTCACTCGCACCAGAGAGGGGGCTTTTGAAACGCCTGTGTGTGCTGGCCTCAAAGTCATGGAAAACTGAAACACTGCAGGCACAGCCACCCTGACTGGTAGCCAGTCGCCCTCCCCTGCTTCTAATTCATACATTTACTGCATGTTGAGAACAGCAGGAGAATTTGGGTTACACTTTTTTCTCCCTTAACAATGGGAAAAATCAAACTTGGCTGGTGTTGCACCGGCTGATCCGCAGTAGGACCCTGGACCTCTCTGATCCTCGCAGAGCCTGAGGCGGGCTGGGCTCCTTCCAGCAGGGGCGACAGGAATCTTATCACCAAGGCCTGCCCTGGGTTTTTGTGGAGATTGAAGAGTCCCAAGCCCACTCTCTGCTAGGTGTTGACAGCTGATCTGGGCACCGCACCAAATGTCATTTCTCAGACTCCAGGTGGCACTGTGCCTGCCGCCTGGTGCTGCTGGTGGCGCTTGTTGAGGGCGGGCTGCATCCAGAGCACAGGGGTGTGTTCAACTGTGCTTGGTGGAGTCTGGACCCCTGGCCCGATGCTGGCACAGACCAGGGCGCCATGGAGACAGAGCAACAGGAGGGGGAAATGACTTCTGTGGCTTGGAGCCCAGAAGGTGTCTGCTGATGCCTCCCTGCAGGCGAAAATGAGATTAGAGGGAGAGAAAAAGTGCCTACCCTCAAAGAGCGCTTCTCTCTAACCCATCAACACGGGGACACTGTGCTGAGATCCCGGGAGCACAAGAGGAAATCATGGCCCAAGTGAAGCAGTGTACTGAGTCCGCTTTCTCTGCTACACCCCTCCTCTCCATGGGCGCGGCTCCATTCACCAACGCCCTAGCTCTCCGCATCGCCGAGGGCCACAGGAGGCTCACACTGCCCCACCCCTCAGAGTCCTGCAGGGACAGCTGGCTCTGCCAATAAAATCTGAGAGCAATTACCAGGTGCTATATCCAAGCAGAAGCCCAGAAGAACTGTAGGTTCTCTATGCTGCCTTCCTATGCCTTGCTGGTCTTGAGAACATGTGTTAAGATGGCACAGCCTCCAGCAAACTGGACCATTGGACGACTGCGATGAGCTGAATCCCCCCAAACAACCCACATTGGGCATAAGGTGTAAATTAGGGGGCAGGAACAAACTTTGGTCATGTTAGGCCAGGGAGATGTAGGTCTCATTTGTTACAGCAGCACAACCTTGCCCATCCTGATTGTCCTACGCAGCATCCTCCACCTCAATTCCAGCAGACAGGCACATGAAAGGCCCGTGACATCCTCTGAACTCATACTCCAAAGATTACTGGTTGTCATATTTCTCCAGGAAAAACATAAATAAGTACATAAATAAATCAGGGTTGTTAGAGAGGAGAGCTGCTAACTTCAGCTAATCAGGAACTGCTGCCCCGACATTGAATCTGAGGAAAGAGACAGGAGCATTTGAAAGTGCTGACATTAGAGATGGACATTTTAATAGCTGTGTCAGAGGAGACTGACGTTTAGAAATAGTCTATTGACAGGAAGGTGGGACTCTGTGGGACCTGGGTGCTTGGTACTGCTTGGGATTATGAGCTAAATAATTGTTGTCACCCAGGTTGTGAGCATCTTAAGTCAATTAACAAGTGGGAGGAGAAAACAAGACAATTTGTGCTGCTCAACAGACTGCATGCCAAGTCCTCACCGCAGCTGCAGAAATCAAAAGTGCCGCAGCTGCCTGTGTTCCACGGAGAACAGGCTATGAAGCCACATGAGGAGGTTAGCAAGCTGCAAACACCAAAATCAACTTCATTTTATTAAAACACTCTTGGCTCAGGGTCATGGACCACCCCCCGGCCCACAGTTGCAAGGCAAGAGGAACGAAGACATACGTCCACATGAATATGGGCACAGGTGTTCATAGCAACGTGTTCAAAACAGCCAGGAAGTGGAAAACCCTAACTTCCGGCAACCAGTAGCTGAATCCGTTTCTAACAAATGGAAACTGGTGTAGCCATAAGATAGGACGCTTCAGCAGTAAGAGATCAACCCATCCATGTGCACCATAGGCTGGAGGGCTGTGTCGCATGTTTAGGCCACCTTTGTCCTTGCTGTGACCAAAGGAGCTGACAAGAACGATGTAGAGGTGGAAATGTTTATTTGGACTCCTGATTTCAGAGGTTCAGATCATGGCTCTATGCCCGAGGTAAGGCGGAGCATCATGGTAGCAGGTCCTGGTAGAGGGAAGTAGCTCAGGACCTGGCAATCAGAGAAAGAGATCTGCGCTCACCAGGAACCTAGCGTGCACCCAACAGACCCATCTCCAGTGACCCACCTTCAGAGACCCACCTCCAGTGACCCACCTCCAGAGACCCAC
>PVKS010015375.1:0-46099 GCA_004027875.1 Aplodontia rufa | reverse complement strand
CCAACAGGGTCGTGAGAGGCACACTGGAGTGCAGGGGTCTCAGTTGTTTCTTTGCGCTGCGATTACTTTGGAAGCCTGCTTCCCCTTCCGTTCAAGGGGTTATCACACTGCCAGCTGCCTCACCGCGAGGACTAAAACCCACACCAACATCTCGATAAGTGGCAGGGCTGGGAAGCCCTGGGGGAAGGCTGCTGGCAGTGTGTTCCCCAGCTCTCTGCACCCGGCCGTGGGGACCCTCTCCCACGTTGTCCCAGCCTCCAGGTCCTTAGATGTTGTTCTCCTGTGGCTTGCGCCGTCTCCACAGTTTACCATGCTTTGATGAACGGTGTCTGGGTCTTTATCCATGTGCTCGTTGGTCAGGCTGTGGTTGAATTTGTGGGCGCTCAGGCACTGAACATGGGAGGTGATGAAAAGGTTTGGTTTGGGGGCTGGAGTGGTGGCTCAGCGGATGCAGCACTTGCCTGGCTTGCATGAGGACACGGGTTTGAACCCCAGCATCCACATACACAACAAAGTGTCGGAGCAACGCAAGCCACGTGGAAAACTAAACAGAATCGATTCTGTAGTTCTCTCTCTCACTGTCCCTCTCTCTTAAAAAAGAAAAAGATTTGGTTTTGTTTTTTATCCTCCCATAGTGACTTGCTTTGGTGGCTGGAATATGTGTAGGTGGCACAGGAGTAGAGTTTGGAAAAACATGCCACCTGGAGGCCTGCTCCTCTTGTTCCTCCGCCAGTGCTATCAGGGGGCCATCCTGGGCCAGATGTCTGTTTCTGGAGGAGAATGCGATATCTGGGGTAGAGTCACTCCCAGCTAAATTTAGGGTAGGTGGTCACATAGCTGTGGATCATTTCCAGAGTCACTTTTACATTTTTGTCCTCCTACAGACCAGATTGATTTTTAAGGGCTGGTCTCCTTTTCCTTAACTAATTTCTGGAAAAAAAAATTATACTGTCAAGGATATTAAGTCCTACGCATGAGGCTAAAAATATTTTCCTCGATTTTTTATTGTATTTTTTTTTTTTTTTGTTTCTGAACCTCCTTTGGTGTAGAGAAGAAACACCCGTGTGTATATTCCAAGTCATTCTCTTGCATATGTGGATTCTTGTCCACTTCCCATTTCTGCAGTTCTGCTAAACAACCAGGAGATAAAAGAGGGAGGGCAGAAGCAAGGTTTATCACTTGCAGCAAGAAGCGAGCTGCACTGGAGAGAGTTCTCAACAATGTTTCCCCAGCTGAGAAAGCAAGGGGCTTCCCAGAGGCACTGAGCTACCAGCACTGTGGTTTTTTTTTTTTTTTTTTTAAACGTTATTGGGAATTGAACCCAGGGTGCTTTAACACTAAGTTACAGCCTTAGTCCTTTTTATTTTTTATTTCATTTTTTTTTTTTAAAGAGAGGGACAGTGAGAGGGAGGGAGAGAGAGAGAAAAGACAGAATCAATTTTATTTAGTTTTTCACGTAGCCTTCATTGCTCGAGACTTCTTTATGAACATGGTGCTAGGGTTTGAACCCTCATCCTCATGCACGCCAGGCAAGCGCTGTAACTGCTGAGCCACCGCTCCAGCCCCTCTTTTTAATTTTTTGATAGGGTCTAAGTTGCTGAGGCTGTCCTTGCACCTGGGAACCTCCTGCTTCAGCCTCCTGAGTCTCCAGGATTAAAGTTGTGCACTGTTATGGGGGATGGTTAAACATATCCATGTAGGAGAGACTCATGTTTACATGTAGACGTGGGTGCATTCCTGAGCACTCTCGGTTCCAGGTCATACATCTCAAGTTAAAAACAAAATGGCAGGGGCTGGAGCGGTGGCTCGGTGGCTACAGCGCTTTCTTGGCATGCACGAGTACACGGGTTCAGATCCCAGCACCCACGTACACAACCAAGTGTCAGAGCAATGAAAGCCATGTGAAAAACTCAATAAAAATGGATTCTTTCTCCCTGCCCCCCACACTGTCCTTCTCTCTTTAAAAAAAGTGGCGAAAGGAATGCCTCTGGGAGGAGAATCTAGTGTTACGGTGTACAAAGTTTACTACGGCTCACATAAAAAGAGCAAGTCACGGTGACTCAGTGATTTTGGCTGACTCCTTATACATTTCTCTATAAGGCAATATTGAAACAAAGAAACAAAAGCACTCGTCTTTGAAGGCACATTAAGTCATCCCAAAGATGTGGGCCCACCCTCCTGCAGCAAGCCTAAAATGACCTAAATTTTATGCCTAAAATGACCTGCCTAACCAACAATCCAGTGATACTCTTTTCTCTAACAGCTAATCCCACCTCTTTTGTTTTTTGAAACCTAGGATCTCAAATTCCTCAAAGTGGGTGATTCCCCGGCAGCAGGCTTGAAGTCCACCCTGCTGGGGTCCAGGCTCTGGGCTCCCACTGCAGGAATCCCAGTGAGGGCAAAGAGGGCTGTGGAGAGGGACAGAAGTGGATGTAGGAAGAAAGTTCTCTGATCCAAGGTTCCGTTTTTAGTAGCATTATTGTGGAAATTTAAGAACAGTTTACTCTTTTTGCTAGCCCACCGTCCAGACCCCTTTCCTGAGAATTACATGTCATGGGCACTGGGGACCAGCAGTGGGGGACAGCTGAAGCTCCCTTCCTGCCTCCCTCACCACTGTGGGAAGTGAAAGTTCTAGACTTTCACCCTTTTATCATTGTTGGCTTAAGGCCTACCCCAGGCATTATCTACTTACTCTTGGTCCAACCCTTTTACTGAGATAATTTAATCAAAGAAAATTTTCTTCCAGCTGAGCTGGCTCTGAATAATGACTTTTTAGTAGCACTGTTCAGGAGATTTGGGACAGCTTGTTCCATCTCTCCCACTCCCTTGCACCACGCTGGTGCTCGGAGGGATCCACTCATGGACAGGATCCCTCATCCTGGGCCCACAGACTGGTTTTAAAGTCAAAGCCATCTTAATTTCTCCATATTTCCTATGTACCCCTAAAAGATAAGAACCCTTCTTTAAAATTCATGATCACCCCCAAAGTTATCAACTTCTCTATTTAGTTTATTGAATCAGAGCTTAAATTTTCTGGATTATTTCACATATTTTAGAGTTGACTTTTTCAAATCAGGATTTGATTCATGGTCACATAGTACATTTTGTTGCTATGTCTGTCACTTCTCTCCTGCACTCACTTAAAAAAAAAAAAACACAACAAAAAACCAGCTTGTCATTTGTCCTATCAAATCTCCCACCATCCAAAGGTTGCTGACGGTAGCCCTTAGTGCTCTTTGGTTTCTTTTATTTTCCATAAACAGTCCCATATCTATGTGCTTTCATGATGAGGCACACTGCCAGCCACAAGGCAGGTGGGTACCTGTGGGGGCAATCACCTATGCTTGGGAGATGGAGAGCTGCTGCCCCTTGAGGGGCTGCTGACCATCCAGAATTTTTTTTTTCTTTTGAGAGGGAAAGAATCAATTTTTAATTTTTTTTCCATTTGGCCTTTGTTTCTCCGACACTTAGTTGTGTCTGTGGTGCTGGGGTTCGAACCCAGGTCCTCCTGCATGCCAGGCAATGGTGATATGGCTGAGGCACCACTCCGGCCCCTGAGTTTGTATTTTTGTGTGTGTGTTTCAGCTAACACCCTCCTGAGAAACTTACAAGGAGCCAGCCAGTACCATCGAGTCTCTCTGAATCACTCCTTTTGGGCTCCATGGAGTAAACTTTGCTCATAGTGATACTGAGGTCCCTACCCAGAGTGGTCCTGTTCACTAGTTTTCTGAACACCTGAAGTATGACCCTCACGTGCCCACCGCCACCCGGGCCAAGGGGTATTTCCTCTAGGAATGAGTACAAGAAGCCCCTCCCTCGATTTGTTTGGAGATGCTTCTTTAAGAATTATCCTGGGAGCTCCCCTTTCTTGCTGCAGGTAGCAAACCCTCCTTCACTCTGTCTTCTCTGCAGTCACCAACTGGCAGACCCGTCGGTTTGATGACAGTGTGATGACATGGTTCTCTCACTTCATGCTGTGGAACACTTTAAGTCATACTCTGAATCTTAAGTATTGAAACTGGAGGGCCAGCGATTTTTTAAGTACTGTAAACACACACTCATTTGTACCCTCTCCCAAGCACATGTGTACGCCCCCACCCTCGCGCCCCAGACAGTGTTTCTCCACCAGAGAAATAGCAATAAGGTAACGGAAAGGCCCAAGGAGAGAGAGGGCCAGGACAGGGCTCCAGCCGACAGAGAGGGCCACGAGTCTCAGCTGCAAACACGCAGACCGAGGGAATAAAAGTACAGAGAGTTGGCGAAAAAAACCCCCATTGTTAGATAGCTCATGTAGCCAAAGGGAACTTTTTCTAAAATGTGCTTTAAACAGACAAACAGTAAGTTTCATTATCAGTGGATGGATGGACGTTTTCTTTCAGTAGGTATTGGTTCTCTTTTCCTCCATCTCCCTAGAGTTCATGAGTTTATATATATATACATATATATATGCGCATATGTATCTATATCTATCTATCTATCTATCTATCTATCTATCTATCTATCTATCTATTTTGGTCCCAGGGATTGAACTCAGAGGTGCTTAACCACTGAGCAACATCCCCAGCCCCTTCTTTATATTTTATTTTGAGACAAGGTCTCACTAGTTGCTGGGGCTGAGCTCGAACTTGCAATCTTCTTGCTCAGCTTCCTGAGTCACTGGGATTACAGGCATGCACCATTGCACCCAGTGAGTTCATAATTTTTGAAGGGTGACAGACCATCGTGGCAGAGGCTGCGAAATTGATTTCCTTAAGGGAAATTTTCTGCAGAATGCAGAATGTAGAATTACCTAATACAACAGAAAAACAAGACTCTTCAGATGTGAGCTGGATTGCACTGAACTCACTAGGGAAAGATCTTGTGGTCAAATCTAGCCAGCTGTGCTGCAATACTTTCAGTCCTAAATATTTAGATGACAAATTCTATTTCCTAGGGACTGGTGGCAGGGTGCAGCTCAGACCCAGGAAACAGACTCAGGATCCCAGCAGGTGGAAGAAGATGTAAGATGCAGTTGGGATAGAAGTCATGCTTTATTAGGGGGTGGGTGGCAACAGCATCCAGCCTCCAGATTCAGCCCCCAGCTAGTTCCATTTTGCCCCCCATTGCTGTTCCCATAGGCCCCTTTTATATACAGTCCAAACAAAGAAGCCATGCTACCAACAGGTTACACAAGAGGGGCGCATGCTCACAAGCAAATACGTTTGAACTTGAGTACAGACACAGAATCAGAGTGTTTCTGGGCTTGACTATACACCAACCATCACAGAGCCAGTTCCCAGCCTTGGCTACACACTAAAAACAGCATAAAACGTAACCCAGCCTTCTGGGAGTCTAGGTGAGGGAGTGAAGCTGTAGCCAGTTTAGGCCTGCCCTAACAATCCATACCTTTAGGATTCCTGCCACACAGTCAATTCCTCTACAGTCTTTTGCAATAATCTGTTAGTTTAGGAGGGTGGGGCCCTGCATCCATAGGCCACAACAACAATACAACCGAAAGACAAGCCCAATCCTTTAGGATTACCAAAGCCATTGCCAGTTTCATCCCATAATGAGGTGGCAATAAGTCTTTCCCAGCCATGTTTGATTGTCCAGGGACATAGTCTGGAATCACTAGGGTTGCCTAGCAGCAGAACTCACAGGCACTTCAGTGCATACCGAAGTTTGCCACTCCGGTGTGTGCCCAGGCCACAGTGGTGTAAGGACACACCTACGGACAAAAGGACAAAGCAGTTGCCGACATTAGTACAGGTAACTCACGTCCATCTGGGAGAATACCTGCCATTCTTGAGCCCCAAGAAGACAGTGGCCGCCTATGGTGGCTTCCCATACTCTTGCAACTTGGTCCTGAACTTCAGCAGGCTCAGTTCCCCAGTACCGGGGAACTCATAACTGGCCAAAGGGAAATAACAAAAGTGCCCTTTAAAATCTGTGTCCTCTCTGCAGGATTTGGCCAAGTCACCTATATCCAGGGAACTCCAGTCATTACTTACCCATAGCATCACAAGGAGATCACATTCCAAACCTTTTCCCCCAATGAAGCTGGGGTGCCTTTATGGTCTAGGACAATGTCCACTCCACAGTTTGCCCTTTATTTAATGCAGTGGGAGCAGGCAGAAGAACATTCCCTTGCTTCCCAAACCCAGTCTTAAGTATGACATCTTTGTTGTCACCTGTGTTGGAGACTAAGCACAACATGACACCTGGACAGATGCCAGAGAAAAGAATTGGTGGTAAACAACTCTGTAAAGGGCCCAGCTGGCTTGTAAAAAAATTGGTGGTAAACAACTCTAAGAGGTCCAGCTGGCTTGTAATTAGCAGACTGCCTGACCGCGTGACTAAGCTATTTGGCCGCTCATTTGTTACAATTGGTTGAATGTGTTTGCACTGTAGCCCTATTGGTTGTTGTAACAGATAAATACCAGGGGTACAGGGAAAAAGAGTACCACTAGTCAGAGAAGCAGCGGCAGAGACAGAGGAGAGCAGCAGCAGCAGAGGCAGAAGAAGAAAACCTAACATGCAGGCAGTAAGAGGAAGAAAAGCCTCAGCGGTAGAAATAGGGACTCTAGTGCGGCAGTAGAAACGGGGATTCTAAAGAGAGAAAATGTGAATAGCCTTGACTCTAAATGTAAAGCCTCTAGTGAGAGGAGATGCATGTTTTAAGGCCTTGCCTCTGAAAGAGAGAAGGCGGAGAAGGAAGCCCTTGGAGGCCTTTAGCCGAGGTAAAGGGAGAAATGAAGTGCTTGGAGAACTCAGGGCCAGTGGGTCTACTTCATTCCCAGTCAACCACCGAATGAGAGCCGTCCGGTTCCTGCCAGCTGGGACCGGACAACCTGAGCTGTCTGTACTGGTGCTGCTGTGTAAGGCAAAAAAGCTTCCATCAGAGCTGGTCTCCCTCTCCAGGGACTCCCATTCAGAGCTCTTGCAACTACCCACAGAGGCTGTACCCACTCCTTCCTGGAAGGTGGGTTGAATACAGTTCTCAGTCTTTGCTTTCTATCACCTGCAGCCCGTGGGTGATCTGGGATGTGTAGCTTTCATTGAGTTTGTAACTGAGCCACCTATTGCTGCATATCCGGACCTGTGAAATGAATACCTCTATCACTTTCTATATGATGGACCAGTTGTACAAAACTCTACACAGTCAGGGTACAGATCATAGCTTGCTGGTTCACATGATCACTGGGCTAGGCAGACAACAAGTCTACAGGCATATCCATTGCCATCAAGGCAAATATGGCCCCCTCCAACTTTGGTAGAGGACCACTGTGGTCAACCCACCATCATGTCAAAGGGATGTGTCCCCACATTACCATGGCTCCAAGCTATTGGGGGTGTAGATACTCCTGAACACAAAGCACACATGCCTGGCAAGCATCTACCAGGGCACTATATGTCACATAGTTCTCACAGCTGCATGATGTAGGCAGCAGTTCAGTTAAGCCACCAGATCAGAGGGTGGCTCCCTCTCCAACCACTGCACCTTTGCCAAAGAATCTGCTTCATCATCAGGAGGGCATGGCCTGTAACATGCCCTGTAGTCACCTCTTCCTGGTGGCTTAGCTCTGGAGCTCTTGCCACAGAACTTGTCCCTGATAGGTGTCACAGCTGCTAGTACATGCCACTATGGGGGCACTTCATTTGCTGTCATCATCTAGCTCAGCTCACTGGCTACCAAACCAGACAGTACCTGTTTCCAGCTTCACAGCTACTGTCATCCACACAGTTGTTCACGGCTGGAGTTATCAGCGTATCAAACACTGGACAGTATAGGTGTTTCTAGTTTACCTGCTAGGTAAACCTTCTAGGTAAGAGGCCCTGGCACCTTCTGAAGTCTTGTTTCTGTCAGCTCCTAGCACACTTGCTGTCTTGTTGCAGGATTCTTATACAGAGAGAGAGGATACTGAGGCTTTCAGCAGGGAACAGCATTTATTAGTGCCAATACTGGCTCAGCAGATTCGTATCCAAAGGCTAAGCCCCGGATTAGCGGGGCATTCATTGCCTTATACATCCTCTTATTAATTCCCTTTACGTGTTAGCCCCTTTGTCTCCCTTATATGGTGTCATGCATTCTGATTGGGTGTTTGATGCTATAAAGTTGCAACGAGGTTATGACAGTTTCTCATACTCATATGGCCACATTTCCTGCTCTTTGTTCTGGCAGAGCCCTTTGTTCTGAGATGGTGTTTACCACATTCCCCCTTTGATGCTTAGATTCTCTCAGGGTCAAAAAGCATCATCCTGATTCAATGACTTACATTTCCATAACATCATTACCTATGTGGCCGTCTTTCTTTCAACCATGACCTTAATAAGGCCGGAGAAAGATCCTATAACCAGGGGTAAAAGGCAAGGTAGGATTAGATAACTCCCAAGGTCAAAAGCATAACACTTATGCGGGGTTTGAATCTCCCAAAAGTTAAAAACCATTCCCCAAACAATTCCCTGGGGTTCTGGCTTTTCCAGGTCCGGACTGGGATGTGGCTGGTTCTCCAGTCAGTCTGTGATTTTCTCTACGACCTTTCCTCATCATCTATCTGTGAGCAGTAGTTGCTTAGGCTAAAATTTCCACAGTCTCCTCCTTCAGAAGCAAGTAGTCTAAGGCTAAGCAGTTTCGATAGATGGCATTAACATTCTACCCTCAAGGACTTTGGGCCCCTAAAATCTTCTAGGTTGTTGGACACTGTCTAATTTTAGCTACTTTCTGCTGAGAGAGGTGAAGTTGGGGGAGAGTGATTTGACGCCCTTGTTCTTCATCAGGTGCAGCATGGAGAGTTAAGGGTATTTAACCTCAGAGCACTCTAGAGGTCCACAGGGTCAGTTGGTGGGTGACTGGATGAGGCATACATAGGGCAGAGATCATGCTAAGACAACAATAAATATGACAGCAAGGCTTTTTTTGGGTAAATAATTAGCACAAAACTAATGGGCTCGAGTGGTGGCTCAGCAGTTATTGCATTTGCTTGGCATGTGTGAGAATGCGGTTCATACCCCAGTGCCACGTATAAAACTAAGTATCAGAGGAGCAAAGGCCAAATAAAAATAAAATAAATAAAATTGGTTCTCTCTTTTCTCTCTCTCTCTCTCCCTCTCTCCCTCTCCATCCTTCCCTCTCTTTAAAAAAATAAAGCTTTAGGTGTGATCCATATGCCACTGGCTTGTGAGTGGAGGCTAGTTAAGGTTTTAGAAACATTAGCATAGTTGTTAAAAGTATCTATATAACATTTATGTCTCATAAAGTCATAGGAGTCTCCTTGTGCTACAGTTAAGATATAGGAATAAGTACTGGGGCTAGTTATACCAGCAAACACAGAAATACAGATCAAGCCTGCCTATGTAGGAGGTTAGGAAGAACTAGGTCTCAGAAAAAAGCTGTGACTCTGACAGTTGTTTGTGATAGCTATCAGGCACTCGTATCTAAGAACCTTTCCTTTATAGCCTACAGATTATTTTTTTACTTTTGGTAGGGCTGAAACAAGTGAACATCTTTTTTTTTTTTTCTTTAAGAGAGAGGGTCAGTGAGAGAAAGAGAGAGAGAATCAATTTTATTTAGTTTTTCATGTGGCTTTTGTTGCTCCAAGACTTATTTGTGTATATGGTGCTGGGGTTTGAACTTTCGTACTTGTGCATGCCGGGCAAGTGCCATAACCTCCAAGCCACCACTCCAGCCCCCCCTTTTTTTGAGAAAGGAAAGAGAGAGTTAATTTTATTTATTTTTCATCTGATTTTTGTTGTTGTTGTTTTTCTGACACTTACTTGCATATGTGCTGCTGGGGTTTGAACCCAGGTCCTCACATATGCCAAGCAAGTGCTGTACAACTGAGCCACCTCTCTAGCCCCACAAGAGTTCATCTTAAGTAACATTTAAAGAACCATTGTCTTTCCTTTTAAATGTCCATGTAAGACTATGCTTTGGTTATAAATCTCCTGCCAGGTGTTTAAGACCATGTTGATCAAAATTGACCTTGTTCCTATTGACTATTAAAAAGTCAGTCGAGATTCCTCAGAGAATGACTCTTGGGAACTTGTGAGAAGCCTCTTAGCTTCTCTAATTTCCTCTGTTAGTGACATCTGCCAGGATGGGTCAGGGTCTTGCTGACCACATGTGGCTTCTCTGGTAAGTATGAGAGACATCTCTCTATCCAATGACCCTACTTTTTGCAGCCTGTGCACTGGTTGGATTCCTGTACCCTAGGGTCCCTTCGATCCCACTGATGGGGAGGTCATGTGACCCAGAGTTGTAAAGTCCTTAGAGAAGTCCCACTGTTCCCTAAGTCCTGGCTGACCTTAAAGGGCAATTGCCAAGATATTGACTGCCTTTTCCTTGCCCTTTTACATCCTTCAGACTCCAAGTTTTGGGTTTAAACATCCAGCAGGCCGATTTAACAATCTTGAAGTAGTATTGGGTTTTAAATTTAATGTTAATAATTTTACAGTTACTAACCCCTTTCATTTAATTGGAGTCAGGATTAGTATTGGAAGTCAGCTGTATATCCTGTCTGTTCTAAAGGTTATAACTTATTATCTCAAATTAACTCAGCTGGTTTTATTAGAAGTTGTACTTCTGCAAAACACCCAGACAACTGTTATAAAATTTTACAAGGAAAATACAAATGGAATAAACAAGATCAAAATCATATTCAGTTTGTATAATAGCTATGGACCAAGAAACATAATTTAAAAAACCCCAAACCTTTACTTAGTTATTTTGAGATCACAGTAATCTTTACAACAAAAATATATCTTTTTGTACTTAACTTTAAGTAGATTTAACTTTAGCTTACTTTGGATCCATTCTAACATGGAATAAGGTGATAGGCTGAGTCTTAACTAAGGTGCAGGGCTCCTGACAAATATCAGGTAAAGTGTTTTATTTCTGAAGCTGATCTTTGCCTCCTAATATCATTTTATGGAGTTCTTTATATTGCTTCCTGAATCTATATGAATATTAACTCAGTATAATCTTACATATGAAACATGATTCAAAGAAAACATAATAGAGCCCCTAACTTTCTTTTTGTGGAGAAAGGAGCAAAATGGTTTTATATGCCATACCGTCAGGCTTTCCTTAAATACATTTGAATTCCCATCCCAGTGTGTAAAGAGTAACACAAAATGTTATATATGATTTATTGGTAAGTTATTTTTAACCAATGACAAAATATTAAGTGACATAAATAAATCCCCAACTAAATTTGTTATTTCTGTATAAATCTGGAAGAAACTTTTGCTACAAACAAATTTAGTTTGGAAACACCAGCTTGGTAAAGTGCTTTTCTAAGTTTTACATTTTGGAAGACTTATGTACCTAGAGGACATGAATACATCAAATATACAAAGAAGCCAGTAAAAGTACCACAATCATACTGATGTCCTTATATTAAACAAGTTTAACTTTTAAAGAAAATTTAGAATCTGTAGTGTAGTGTAATAACCTAAAATAGCAGTTGCTTGCTTAACTACAATTCTACAAACCCTAATTCCTTTAAGACTGGTTTCCCTAAATAATTAAACCTAACAGACACAAGAATTATCTTGATAGATAAGAGCAGTTCAATGTTTTAAGAAACCCTTGTTACTTCAGCACAGAGAATTAGATTCTTTTTTATATTAATATTTGACCTTAGGGGGAAAAAACTAAGTAAATCCAATCAATTGTGCTAGCAATAGCCAATGTAATTACACACAAACTTGCTGAGATTTATTCTCCACAAGCCTTGTGCAATTTACTCGGATAATCTACAACTTATTTACCATACAAAATTTTTTCTCATCCGGATACATTTCTTTCCTTTTAATTTGCAAACTAAAATATATTTTCATACTTACAGCTGTCTTGTATCTTTCCTAATTGCTGACCCCTTCTTAAATTTACATTCTAGAACAATCTTTATAAAATTCCTGAAATTTCCCCCATTTGCTCCCCCTCCTCCTCCTCCTCCTCCTCCTCCTCCTCCTCCTCCTCTTCTTCTTTTTAAAGAAAGAAGGGACAGTGAGGAAGAGAGGAAATAGAGAAGCAATCTTTATTTAGTTTTTCATGTGACTTTCATTCCTCTGACACTTCGTTGTGTACATGGTGCTGGGGTTTAGAACTTGCATCCTTGTGCATGCCAGGCAAGCACCGTAACTGCTGAGCCACTGCTCCAGCCTCCCATTTACTCTTCTTAAGAAGATGAAATGCTTTATGCTATTTAATTGAAACACAGCTGAAACTTTTTATACTCTTTGCATATAGGATTACACCTGTTAGACTCTTAACTTTCAGTAACCTTGCTTTTAGTGAAGACCCAGAAATAAAACAATTTTAAACTTTTAAAAAATTTATCAATTTATAAAAAACACATTTAATAAACCAAAATATATTTCACCTTGTAGAATTCAAGAAGTCAAGAATACTTTAATATATTTAGCAGTTGACATTTTAGCATTATAACTTTGCAAATTAATCAGATGCCTCCTCTAACAAACAAATTTATGAAGTTTAATCCCAAATTTATGTTAAATTTAATTTACTCATTTTTAATCATTAACTTTAGGTAACCCATGAAAACCAAGATATCAGATAAGTGTAGCTAATAGGATAAGCCACCTTTTTCCTACTAAAGAAATTTTCTAGAAGCAATGGAAATTACACTTCAAACATTTTCTTTTAAAGAAAGAGAGGGAGAGAGAGTGAGGGAGAAAGAGAGAATGAATTGTATTTATTTTTTTCATCTTCTTTGGTTTTTCTGAAACTTAGTTGTGTATGTGGTTCTGTGACTTGAACCAGGTCTTGTGCATACCAGGCAAGCTCTGTAACCACTGAGCGATAGCTCCATTCCCACACTTTAAACATTTTCTAGAAACCAGTACTGTACTGATTGCCTGACCACCTAGAAAAACACGTGGTTAATAATTTTAAAAATATCTTTACTTTTATATGTTTAACCAATTTAAATTGAACTTTTTCTTAAATGTTTAAGTCATGTGAGCTAAAAGGCATTTGGATCCATTTTTTTAAATTCATGAGTATTCATTTATCTATTTGCCAATTTTGGAATCACGTAAGTGATACATAGTTCAAACACATATGTAGAAGCAACATACAATACACAGATTTGCACATATATACATAAAAACAGACAGGAAACCAAGATTTTAGAGTTTTTCCTTGAATGATTGACCTCTGAATAAAGACAGCAGGAAGACCAGATAGAGGGCTTAAAAAAGAACTTCTATAGTTAGATAAAATAGGATGGATCAGAAAAAAAATCTAACTTAGGCATGTGGGATCAAGTATGAATTTACCACAAAATCCATGAGGTAAAAAAAAAAAAAAAAAAAAACCAGGTTAAAAAATGACACAGCAGTTTTTCTATTAAGGTAGCACATGGAACACTTTATCAGACCAGAGTGCACTTTTGGATCAGATTAGAGTCAGTCCAGATATTTAAATGTAGGAGCCAGTGAAATCCTCAGGAAAAAGATCTCAAGGCAAAGAAGATTTGTACACTTGGGATATTTTTTCTTCCTTATGCCCAGCTGGAGAGAAGAGGAAAACTGCAGGAAGTAGGGTGTCGCTCCATGTTCCTGGGTCTGTCAGGTACCTTTATGGACCCATCAGCCTCAGCTCACTTGCTCTCTTGTGGAGCTGACTCCTGCAGCCTGGGACAATGCCTGCATTGTCTCAGGGAAGAATGTGGACTTTCTAAAGTATCCTCAGAAGGTCCCAGAATGTGGTTTAGGTAGCCTTTCCAGATTCCCTCCACCTATCTCCATTGCTGTTAGCAGGAGGGAGGGACTCACTGAGAAAGCGGGATCTCAGAGTACAAGAGAAGAGTCTTTTATGTCCCAAAGCAGCTTGGATTTAAAAGCGACATTTTCCCCTCCGGTATCTAACTGATTTAGGCACCTGCCCATGTACTTCACGTTTTAGATAGGTATCAAGCAGCTACAGAGTGGGGAAAGCTGCTGTTTTTAGCTCAGGAGGCAAAAACTTATACATAGGGTACTTTTGAAAATTTTCTTTCCATCTTTCTCTTTTTTATAAAACCAGTCTCTTAAGGTGTAGTGTTATAGATTATGTTTTCCTCTGGAGATGATTTTCTATTCCCCCAGCTAGTAATCAGGCCAGGTTTGGATGCAGAAAATTAGCAGGCAATTCCTTTTTCTCAATTGGGATTAGGTCATCCTCTAGTATTACTATTTTTTTTTTTTTAAGAGAAAGAGGATCAGGGACAGACAGAGAAAGAATCAATGTTATTTAGTTTTGCATGTGGTTTTCATTGCTCCAGCACTTCGTTGTGTATGTGGTGCTGGAGTTTGAACCCTTGTCCTTGTGCATGCCAGACAGCACCGAAACTGCTGAGACTGAGGCTCCCCTCCAAGTAAACACATAAAAAAAAAAAATGAATGAAAGAGGGGGATTCCAAGATGGTGAGCTGCAGGAAGGCTGCTTCTTGTTTGGCTCTGGGATGGATGAAAACACTCCAGGACAGCTCCATTGCTATGAGGGATTCCCACTTCAAAAATCCAGAAGAAGCTTTTCAGAGATGAAGAATCAAACTAGCAGAGGCTCACCTCAAACCCACAACCCCCTAGCAAGGAGCCCAAGGTCAGAGAGCAGAATGAAAATCTACAACACAATGATCTGATAACTAAAAAGAACGATGAACTAAAAGAAGATTTAATGAAGGGATTAAGTGATAAAACTCAAGAGTAGAAAACTCCATTATCAAAGAAATAGACATACTCAAAAAGGAAGTAACAGAGCTAAAATCTGCAGTCAGTTACGTGAGAGGAACCATGGAAGAATTTAATAATAGACTACTTTCTATAGAAAATAGAACTTCAGCTATTGAAGAAAGAATTTCTGCAGTGAGTCCAAACTCCATTAGTAATAGAGAATCTGGCCTCATCTCAAAACCCCCACATCACTACCAAACCTGAGAAAGTGCATACAAAATCTAGCAGGTTCTTCTAGCCTCAGACTTGGGGAAGCTCAGTGAAGTCCACAGCTATATTTTCAAGTGGGGCCCTTCTAACACTGTGCTTTATCTAGTGACTCCTCAGGGTGCCAGCCCACTCTGAATGAAGCCCAATGTATTTCACAGAAGGTCTGGAGTTTTCCCCATGTGAGTGGAAAGGGAAGAGGTAATTGCTTTGTCTCTTTCCAGCCACTCTCCTTACATAGATCTTCCAGGTGCCTCTTAGCATTGGTGGTATAAATTCTGGATCAGGACCCCTCCCAGATGGGCCATCATCAGCCATATAAGGATGGCCATGGAACCACTGATCAGGATTCCACACTCCTGCAGCCCTGGGTGGAGTTGGAACTCTCTCACCATCCATCATATTCACTCTTGTGCAACCAGCTCCTTAGAGTTGCAGTTAGTCACACATAATCCAGACTGCTCGGACTATTCTGGGAGGTGATCTGACTTTCCTTCTGCAACTTAGGAACAGGCTTACCAAATTGAAAAGCGGACCCAGGTTCTTACTAGTCTGCTGGGCGGTGCTACGTATGGCTGGTTCCTGTACCTCACTGGATTCTTCCCTGCTCCCAGGATCCTCACCCCAGCATGCTGGGAAGGCTAATCTCCTTGTGGAATAATTGGTCTGCTGGTGCCAGGCGAGGTCACCTCTCCCGGGGTTTCAGGGATCATGCCACTGTGATAAAGGAGATGAAATCACTGTCTCCAAATCCTGAGTGAGCCCCCAAGAAATGTTGTGGGATTCTTGCACAGAAAAATGGGGTTCTGGGGCTTACAGCAGGAAGCTGTGTTTATTCATGGTGGCACTGGGTCTTCTGTACACTCCTATCCAAAGGCTGAGCCCTGAGTGCAGTGGAATGTTGCCTTATATGCCCTCTTGTTACCCTTTGCATATAACCCCTTGGACTGTAACTTAAAAATATGCAATGAGGCATTATGAAAAGGATCTAGATCTAATAAATGATTTTTTATATTTCCCCATTCATGTTCACTATGACTGTGATGAATTTTTGTAATACAATACTGAGTGACATTATAGTGACATCACAATCTTTGAGACCATCTTAAGTTCTGAACTTGTTCTCCCAACCAAAAGACAGAGTCTTATGTTGTTGAATCTCTTCTAGTATTTTCCGGTCTGTGTGGACCAGGGTTTCCAAGTCTCAGTATAGTTTTTCTGTTTGAAAGTCCTGTACATAGTTTTCAGTCTTAACTTCTTGATGTAATGCAATAGCTGCAGTAAAAGCAGAAGCAATTAAACCAGGGAGGATGACTATTTCAGTGATAAGCCACCAAATGAAACATGCTCTGAGTCACTTTAGATGGTATACTAATTTTTGCAGGAAGGCAATAGAAGGAGTCTCTTGGCAGGGTTTGGTGAGATTTTTAGGAATCCAAACTGGAACAGATCTTTTTAAAATCATCATATTAGTATCTTTAGTCCATGTTACCCTATTAATACATTAGTGGAGCTCACAGTTTAATCAAGAGATGTCGTAAAGCCTTAAATTAACACGATATTGAATATTTAGTTTTCTAGTAAGAATTACAGAAGGATTAAGTACACGAGCAGTCAAGTACACCCTTTTTCATAAAGCTATTATGAGAGAAGTAGAATTATTAGAATCGTTAGAAACACAAGATCCATCCTAAATTTTTACAGACTTTTTAGTGAGACCCAGTTTCCAAATTGAATCTCGTGAAGGGCCCTTTCCCATGTGACACAGAGGTGGTGCCAGACCTCCTGTGGATCCAGGATGGAGTTGCACAATTCCACACCAATCCTCCAGTGCCTGTGTATTTCCGCAGTTTACAAGGGTGTGGGCCAAGGACACAGGCCGCAGGCACGCAGGTCATAGATATTTTGCTCAAGTTTTACAACTGTGCCTTTCACATCTCAATGCTTGTGGACGTTTACCCCAAGATTCCATATTGCTCTTTCTTTATCCTAAATTCTTATCTCATTCTGTCAGAAATACCAGATAATACAAACACATGGTCAGCAAGTGTGGGTGAGCAAGGCAGAAATTCTACTTCAGCTGAAGGACAAAAAGAAAAATGCACACAGAAACAGGAAAACAAGGGATTTTATCCTGATCTGATATGATACTGCCCTTTGATTGGAGGAGCTCAGGGGTACAGTCTATGTGATTGGCTAAGGTAAGGTAAAGGCAGGTACAGAGAGGAAGAAAGAGGTGACTGGGAGAGGGGTGTCACCAGAAAGAGGTAGGCATATGTCAGTAGAGGTCACCAGAAAGAGATGGGGGTATCAGAAGGGGTCCCCAGAAACAGGTGGGTGTACACAGGGGAGGGAGTTACCATCATAAGAGGGAAGAGGGGACTTAAAAATGGAGGTAGGCTATGTTACATTACAGTCTTTAACTTTTTTTTAAGAGTGAGAGAGAAAGAATCAATTTTATTTAGTCTTTCATGTGATTTTTGTTGCTCTGATACTTTGTTGTATATGTGGTGCTGGATTTTGAACCTGGGTCCTCGAGCATGCCAGGAAAGTGCCACAACCACTGAGCCACTGCTCCAGCCCTTACATTCTTTAACTTTGACAGAAAAGAAAAACATAAATCTTACAATTCCCCCGTTATATGATGTATGTAAATTCTTTTCTTCAAATTCTGATAGCAATTTTTGACGTTTATCTTTGACTACACTGGATACAAGGGGGATTAATTTGGCCCATTAGGTGAAAGTTGCTTAGTGATAACAATCTCTGAACAATATCCTCTATATATCTAATCAGGGTTATAGCCCCGAATACAACAATTAATAGGTAATAAGTATGATTATTTCTTTCTGCATTATTCTATTGGTAATGTTTATCTCATTGGTAATTTCACTTACATAATTAATAACTTTTTTGATGATTATCCTCAATGTAATCTGTTATCATGGCCACCAAAGGGAAATTGATTTAAAATTTGTTGTTATCTGAGTTTTGGTTGCTGACTCATGGGGATCAAATGATCCATGGGAAGAGAGATTCTCTTCTTTTTCAGAGGACTGAGATTGATTTGGTTTAAGACATGTCAAGGTGGAAGGGATAGCCAATTGAACCAAAGTACAGGTTCCACTCCTACTTGGCAGGGAAGGTCTTAAAAAAAGGCCTCCCACAATACCACCAGATACCAGCCGGGCTATAGCAAGTGCTGTTTAATTCAATACCTCCTCAAAGGATCAGCCTTCCTGGCAACCAGATACATTTTTCAAGAAATCCATTTGCTTCCCCCACCTAGAGAGGTATGAAGTGTAATTGGTTCCTAGGGAAGGAGTTGAATGATCTTTGGGGGTTCATGTTTTTTATCCTCTGCTTCCCGTAACAGTAGTGATAGCATTCTATAAGAGTTATTTCCCCAGGCCATCCTTTCCTGAAAGAGGGATATCATGCAACTCATGCCCATTGGATCTGAGGTCAAGTGGGAAATGGGACCACTCGAACTATCTGCCCTCTTGTTGCACAAGCATAAGAGTCACCTTTTTTGATATGCTAATGGAATATTTAATCCCTTTCACCCAGGCATTTGCCTCATTGTGTCCAATATCTATTTTAAGAATTTTTTGTAAATTCTTTATCTCCAAGGTAATTTTGCTAACATCATTGTTAGGTTCACAGAGATTAACTTCTCCAGAATATGTTGGACAATCATATTCATCTGTCCCAGTTAATTGCTCCTGGTTATGTGAATTTTTATAGGGGAGCATCTGTTAAACATTAGATTTCACAATCAGAAGAGATGATCTGAGCTATATTAAAAATCAACTTACTGGGTTTGGGGATTTAACTCAGTGGCAGAGTGCTTGCCTAGCACGCGCAAGGCCCCGAGATGTCCTCAGCCCTAAAAAAAAAAAAAAGAAAGAAAGAAAGAAATAAAAATCAACTTACTAGACATAATTTATAAATTATCATGAACATTATTAAAGTCTTTTTTAGAGTCAGTTTGGTGGGGTCTTGGTGCTAGACTGATATTCATTGTCTTTCACAATTAGAAGTTGAGGCCCCCTTTATGCACGTGTCGTGAGTTCAACCTCATTCAGCTGTCTGGACAGTTGTCTCAGTTGTAAGCAGGGTTTGATAAAGCCCTTCCCAAGCAGGATCCAGCTTATTTTCTTTCCAAACCTGGATCAGGATGTGGTCCTCTGGCCCATGTGGGTATTCAGAGAATTCCAGAGGTGGTGTCTCTGCCAGGAGGTCCTGTAATCTCAAAGGGTATAATGTAGAAGAGAGATCTAATATATAATGTTTAAGAAATTGATTGTTCCAAAGGTAGGAAAATCCATCATTTTTTCCTTAAATATGGTTACCCATATAATAGTTCATATGGGGATAAGCCTATATCTTTTTGGGAGCTGTTCCAATTCGTAGAAGAGTGATAGGGAGACACTTAGTCCAGGGGAGCTTTCTTTCCAACATCAGTTTAGTAATCTGCCTCTCTAAAGTTTGGTTCATTCTCTACCTTACCTGAGGAAGGGAGTGCCAGGGAGTGTGACTTTCCCATTTTATGTCTAAGATTTTCATAAGCTCTTTAATAATATTTGCAAAAAAAATAACTTCCATTATCTAAATCTATATTTTCTATTAGACCAAATCTAGGGATTATTGATTCCAATAAGACCTTAATCATGTTGCTAGCAGTAGCACTGGGCAGGGGGAAGCTTCTACCCAATTAGTTAGATGATCTACTATCACTAGCAAATATTTTAGATGTCCTAGCAGCATCTCAGTATAGTCAGTCTAGATGCTTGGGAAAGGTCTTAATCCAGAATTTCTCCCTCCTGGAGGCTCTTTTCTTGAAGCTTGTTTATTAATCCTTCTACAGGTGATACAGCCTTCATTTACTTGTTTGGCTACTGTATAAATTCCCACACATCCATACATTCTTAGTATAGCATTGCACATGGCTTGTGGCCCCCAATGGCGTCCTTTATGTAAATGGATCATTATTTCCCTCATTATGGATTTTGTGAGCATCTCCCTACCATCAGGTAGAAGCCATTGTCCCTCAGGAATCTTGGAAGCTCCCAATTTTATTGTTTTTCTTCATGTGGACTGAGTATTGGAGTAACCGAGGGAGGGGATAAAACAGGGGTGAAGTGAAAATTGACATTTCCGATTGTAGGGAAGCCTCTTTGGCTGCTTCATCTGCTAGCCTTTTGCCTTGTGCCTCTATAAGCGGTTCCATTGGTGCCCTGACACATGTACAATAGCTATTCCTTCAGATAATAGTAAACTTTCTAGAATTTGAATAATTAATTCTTTGTGTAGTAAGTTCCTTCCTTTACTATTAATTAGGAAGCATTCAGTCCAGATTTTTCCAAAAGAGTGGTAGCTCCAAAGGCACATCTAGAGTCTGTGTAAATTGTTCCCTCTTTTCATTTTAGAAATTTTAGGGCTTGGTTAAGAGTAAATGCTCATAGGTCTGGGCATACCACCTGTTGGGTAGCCTTCCCAATTCTATTATTTTTTATTGTATCGCATCTATTACAAATACCCATTATGTTTTTTCTCTTGAATAACCTGGGAATCTCCATCTATAATGATATATTTTTTAAAGATTTTTTTTAAAGAGAGAGAGGGACAATGAGAGAGAGAAAGAGAATCAATTTTTTATTTCATTTTCCATGTGACTTTTGTTGGTCCAACACTTGGCTGTGTACATAGTGCTAGGGTTTGAACCTGCATCCTTGCACATGCCAGGCAAGTGCCATAACTGCTAAGCCACTATTCCAGCCCTATAAAGATCTTAATTCCTGTTGAGAAAGGGATTTCTCAAAGGTCTGGCCTGACCTTTGTTTGGTGTTCTATTAGATCCATGCAGTATTGTTCAGTGGAGTCAGAGGTTTTTCCCCCAATTAAGAATTTAGCTAGATTTAAACAGTGTTCGGTAGTGAGTGTTAAATCATTCCTTTCCAGGAGAATGGTCTCATACTTTAAATTCTGGAGTCAGTTAACTATCTCCCCACCTTTTGGTGGAGAATGGTTCTGACCTGTTGGGGCTTGCTCACTATTAAGGCCCCTGCAAAGGTTTGGGCAGTGGCAGCCACTGATTGGATACGTTCAGGCCATCCCCTGGAGACTGGTCTAGGCGCTTAGATAAATAGGTTATTGGTTGTTTCTGCTTCCCATGGTCCTGGGTTAGAACTCCCAGAGCTGTTCCCTTGTCTACATTAACAAACAAATAGAATGGCTTTTCAAGTGAGGGCAAAGCTAACACAGGAGCCCTGATAAGAGCCTGATTAAGGATATCTAGTGTAATTAAATCTCTGAGGTCTCTCATATGTCCCCTGTGTACCTCATTGTGATTATTCCAGTGCGGTGCTTCAACTGGATATTTGACCTCCAGATCAAACTCCCAGCTCCAGATCAGCTGGGTGTTCACGTTCCCAGGTTCTCATGTGGGCCACCTTCTTCTTTAGAGAATAAAATATTTCAAATAGACATGAGTTCTATAAAATATGAAGAGTGGAAGGCCCAGCAATTGTTCTAATTGTTCGGCTACCCCATGTGCGTCCTCTAACAAAGGTTTTAGCTCTCGTTTTAAGTACTTTTCTTTTTTTTTTTTTATAGAGAGAGGGACAAAGAGAGAGAGAGAGAGAGAGAGAGAGAAAGAATCAATTTTATTTAATTTTTTATGTGGCTTTCATTGCTTCAACACTTTGTTGTATACGTGGTGCTGGGGTTCGAACCTATGTCCTTGTACGTGCCAGGCAAGCACCGTAACCACTGAGCTACCACTCCATCCCCTTGCTTTAAGTATCTTACCTCTGAGCTAATGAGAGGGGCATTTACAAATCTGATGGCCCCTTCTCCTAGAGGAACCTCACCTAAAGGATAAAAGGTGGAAGGGGAGGAAAGGGAATCAGATTTTTTTTATCCCTGTGGAAAAGTTAATTTTTCTTTTTGTTTCATTATTTTTCTGCTCTTAAGAGGAAAGAGGACTTTAGGTCCCTCTCTCCAACACAGGACATATTCTATTTCTTCCCTATCATTAGGGTCTTTATCAATTATATGTTCTAGTAATAATTGGCATACCAAATCCTCATTTGCCCCAGTATGCTGATGGAGTTAGGTTAAGTTCTTGAGTCCAAGCAAAGTAGCAATATTCTATCAGCTTTGATATTTCCTTTATTTTCATCTTAGGTTTATCATCCCAATATTTGAACATGTAGCCCAAAGGGCTACGTAAGATTTCTGTGTCTTTTCCGCTGCCAGCATACTGTTTCTCTACAGCATCCTGTTTCTCCTGTTTCCCATCCCGTTTTCTCTTGGGGTATGATGCTGGGTTTCTGAGTCCAAGAAAAAGAACCTATTTACTTTTCTTTACTGGAGGTCTGTTACAACCTCTTAGTTACCCTGAACCGGTGATCCTGTTTCTGGTCGGTACCCTCCTGGGTTGTTGGTACTACAAATCTGGAGTTTGCACACTCACTCCGTGTCCCAGATATGTCTCAGACCCACTCAGGCACCCACTGGATGCCTCCACCACCGAGGCAGGATATATCTTTCTCCTCCCTCCAGTTTAAGAAAAAGATTTTCCTACGTTGGCTTGTGTACAAGATTGTTTGTTTTCTGAGATCCTGGCTTGTGCCTCTCCCTGCGCAGCTCATCCACCTTTGACCTTGAGTCCCATTGGCCTTAGGAGTTGCTGTTGTCTGCATCCTTGAGGCCACCATAACAAGACAATGGGACACGGCTCCCCTTGGGAGAGGCAGCCTTATGATCCTCCAGGTGACTTGCAGAGGCGTCAGGTGCCAAATTGTCAGAAATACCAGATGTGTGATAAGACAAACGTGGTTGGATGTGGGTGAGCAAGGCAGAAATTTTACTTTGGCTTAAGGTCAAAAAGAAAAAATGTGTGCAGAAACAGGAAAAACAGGGTTTTTATTCCCTACCTGGCGTGATGCTGCCCTTTGCTCTGATTGGAGGAGCTCTGGGGTGCAATCTACACAGTTGGCTAAGGTAATGTAAAGGCAGGTAGAGAGAGGAAGTAGGCAGCGACTAGGAGAGGGGTGTCACCGGAAAGAGGTAGACATGTGTCCTTAGAGGTCACTGGAAAGACGTAGACGGTGTCAGTAGAGGTCATTAGAAAGAGATGGGCGGGTATCAGAAGAGGTCCCCGGAAAGAGGTGGACGTACACAGGGGAGGGAGTTACCATCATAAAGGGGGGATTTAAAAATGGAGGTACGCTATGTTACATTTTGACAGAAAAGAAAAACATAAATCTTATAATTACCCCCCAACCCTGAGACTTTGATCCCTTAATCTTAGGGGTCGATGGGGGTGAAGGTCCATCTTCTATGGCTGCTTCAGGCTGGCAAGGGGCAATGACCCTGCCTAGTCAGGGATCCAAAGCCTCATGACTGCTCTAAAGGAGACAGACCCTGGTCTCAGTTGCACGCATGAGTTGAAATTCTTGTTACCATCCTCTTACCATGGAATTGTTGTAATCCAGAAGATACAAACTTTATTAGGTCAGCAAGATTGAGCTGAGCAATGGGAGCAGAAGTAGAGTTAGTTACCAGAGGTCCTAACAGGGGTGACAGCCAGGTGAGGTTAGGAAAGTAGACACTAATATTTGTATGTCAGTACACATCTCAGAGTCTGACTTTTTTATGTGTGTCTGTCAGATTAGAAGAATTGAGTCCTTACAAACACCATTTTAACAGTCTTTTCTGATTATTATTATCACACACTCATGCAAAAGACTCTCTCTTATTTTTAACTATTTATTCGGTTTGGGGAAGGCTGGTGTAAATGTACATCAAGTTACATTTAAGAGGACAGAAATCTCTCTCTCTCTCTCTCTCTTTTTTAAGTCCATCAATGATTGTTGTTTGGTTACATTTTCCTGCCAAGTTGACCAAAACTTGACCTGCTTCTACCTGTTAAAGAGACAGCCAAGATCCCTCAGGGGTCACTTTTGGGAGCTTCTGGAAAATCTCCCAGTTCTTCCAGTCTTGCTCTACCAGTTGTACCATCTGCCAGGGTTGGATCAGGTCCTGCTGACCACATGTGTCTTCTCTGGGAAGCACCAGGGACATCTCTGTGTCCAATGACCCTCCCTTGCAGCTTGCACACTGGTTGGCTTCCTGTTCTCCAGGGTCCTCATGAACTCCCTGATCAGGAGTTTGGGTGATACTCACCAGAGGTACAGGGCCTCTAGAGGTGTCCTTTTGTTCCCTGGGTCCTGGCTGACCTTACAGGGTAACTGCCAAAATGTTGGCTGCTTCTTACCCCTTTACTTCCTTAATTCTCCAAATTTTGATTTTAAACATCCAGCAGGCTAGTTTCACCAATTTTGAAGTTGGAAAACTGGGCTTTTACCGTAATGTTTATAGTTTTACAGTTACTTAGTCATTTCATTTAATTGGAGTCAGTAATAATATTGGAAGCCAGCCTTATATCAGCCTGTCCTATAGGTAGGTGATGGCTTATTGTCTCAAATTAACTCAGACTGTTTTTCAGAAGTTGAACTTCTGGGGGCTGGAGCAGTGGCTCAGTGGTTATAGCGCTGGCCTGGCATACGCAGGTTTGAACTTCAGCATCACATACATAACTAAGTGTTGGAGAAATAAAAACCAGATGAAAAATAAATTAAAATTGATTCTCTCTTTCTCTGTCTCTCACTCTCTCCCTCTCTCTACCAAAAAAATTTGACTTTTCATCTGATGTATAAAAAATCTCATTTATATAACAATGAAACATTTATGTAGTCAAACCAAACAGATATAAGCCAAGTTTGTGGATGACAAACTGGCTGTTATATAAAAGAGAGCATATTGGTTACCTTGTCTGTAACCCTACATAAATTTTCATTCCAGAAACTTTCATCACACTTAAATGAGGCTAAGATAAACATTTGGTTCTTTGATATGTTTCTAGTTACAAATATTAAGGTGTCAATTATATTGTAATAACCTAAGAACAGTTCATTTAATCAGCTATGTTTAAAAAACCTTTGTTACTTCAGCACATAGAATTAGATTCTGCTTTATAATAGTACATTAATATTTGACTTTAAGAAAAACCTTAAATAATTTTGATCATGCCAATCATATTTGACTTCATTGCACAGACTTTTGAGATTTACCCTCCACAGACCTTCTGCCACTGAAACACTCTACAGTTCGTTTGCCATGCAAAATACTTTCTCATTGGGAAGCATTTCTTTCATTCTAATTTCCATACCAGAGTATATTTCCATACCTGCCACCTTCTTATTCCTCTTTTCTACTTGCTCTTCTTAAATCTGCTTCTGAAACGATCCTTATAAAATTTCTGAATTTTTCAATTACTTCTCTGAATAAGACCGAATACTTTGCTGTTTGCATCACTTTTAACTGAAACACAGCTTGAAACCTTTCGTGCTCTTTGCATATAGAATTACACCTTACACCTGTTAGAATTCTTGCTTTTCCTGAAAACCCAGAAAAAAATCAATCTTAAATTCCTTTTTCCATTTACCAATAATTTATTAAAAACACATTTTAAAAACTTAAATAGTTTTATAGAATTTAAGAAGAGTATTGAATTTATATGTAGCAGTTGACGTCTCTCTCACACATTTGTAAAAGTTTGTCCCAGTTATATCAAATCGAATTTACTTATTTGCTGTGTTTTTTTGTAAGTCACTGATGGGACAGGTATCTCCTTTAACCAAGAAGAGGAGTGAGTGTTGAGATGAGCAAAAGATACTCACATATTGCCTCGCCTGCACTTCTAGTTTTACTGGGAACTCCAGAGAAATTTACAGAGAGTTCTGCCTAGGTCCACCTTGATTTTTGACTTACAGCAAGATGACATCAGACTTTCAAGTCCTTTTTGCCATATGGCCCATGCTGACCGGTTCTAATTGGATTATGAAGCATACATTTTTACAGATTTTTCTAGTTAGGAGGAATTGTACTTATCTCCATGAATTTCAGGATCTGGTCTCAAAAGTCTTTTCCTTATGGTATCTTGAGTTCCTCTTATTAACATTATTTTGGATCTGTGTTTCCTGGGCAGATAACAGGTAGTTTGCTGAAGAATGTGACATGGCCTATTGACTCAGGCAGGCTCCCCTGTAGGTAAATTGCTTTTTGGAAAAGGAAGCTTGTGGGGTCAGTACAAGCCATTTTTCCCCTGTAGCAGAAAAAAATCCTAGTGATACAGGTTTTGTGGCTGTTGGGTTCAAGTCCTCTTGGAGTCAAAGAATGAAATCTAGGGACACCGAGGCAAGTGGAGCAAATAGAGTTGATTTAAGAAAGGAGAGGAAGGGGCTGGAGCGGTGGCTCAGTAGTTTCGGCACTTGCCTGGCAAGTGCAAGGACCTGATGTTCGAACCCCAGCACCACATACACAACTAAGTGTTGGAGCAATGAAGGCCATGTGAAAAACTCAATAAAGTTATTTCTCTCTTTCTCTCTCTCACTGTCCTTCTCTCTTTAAAAAAAAAAAAAAAGAAAGGAGAGGAAGAAAAGACTTCTCCAGGAGAAGGGAGTCTCAGAGCCAAGAAGAGGGGATGTGACTCGCCCTTTTAAGATTCTCTTCCCTTGATTAATCATTGCCGTCCCTCCCCCCACTTAGGAGTTTGAGCCTGAAATTTTGGTCTGATCTAGTCTTTGGTCCTGGGCCACAAGCATCTTTACCAGCAGAGGGGAAGTCATTGTCTGGTCACCATTGTTAGGAAGGGGACGTGGAGCTTATGTGCACCTCTGCTTTCTTAGGGCAGTGGGTGCTCTTTGCCCTCTCAGAAAAAATGGCCACCAGTTAATTTCCTCCTATCGACCCACATCATTCTGCCTACACTGACTGCCTAGCTTTCTCTGCCTCATTTAAATTAGATTTAACACAAAAGGGATTAATCTTTATAAATATGTTTGTTAGAGGTGACATCTGATGAATTTGCAAAGCCAAAATGTTAAAACATCAACCACTAAGTGGATTAGAGTAGTCTTGTCTTCTTAGTTTCTATAAGGTGACATATTTGGATTTATTAAGTGTGTTTTTATAAATTCAATAAGGTAACATACATTTGAGTTTATTACATGTGGTTTTCTAGATTGGTAATTAAAAAATGTAATTTAAGATTGCTTTTTTCTGGGTCTTCACCAAAAGCAAGGTTATTAAGAGTTAAAACTCTAACAGGTATCATTCTATAAGCAAAGAGTACAAAAGATTTCAGCTGAATGTCAATTAAATTACTATAAATAGCATAAAGTATTTGATCTTATTAAGAGGAGTAATTAGAAAATTCAGAAATTTATAAGGATTGTTTCAAGATATAGATTTAAGAAAGGGTCAACAAGTAGAAAGATATAAAAAGTTATAGGTATGGAAATACACTTTGGTATGGAAATTAAAATAAATGCTTCCAGATGAGAAAATAAACAAGCTATAGAATGCCTATTTACATAAGGTTTGTGGAAGATAAATCTCAAAGCTTATTTGTGATTAAGTTGTCTATAGTTAACACAATCAATTAAAGGTAGTTAGGATTTTTCCCTAAGGTCAAATATTAATGTACTGCTATAAAACCAAAACCAACTCTCTCTATATGTCAAAGTAATAAGGGGTTCTTAAAACGTTGATCAGTTCTTTTCTATCAAGATAATTCCTGATGTTAGGCTTTATTACAGAGGGAAACTAAGTCTAATAGGGTTTATACCTGTTTTAAAGTCTTTTAAGTGACAACACTACACCTGGTTAAATAAGCAACTTTTATTTTAGGTTATTACAATATAGCTGACATCTTAATATATGTAACTAGAAATACATTTAAGAACCAAATGTTTATCTGAGCCTTGCTCAAGTGTCCTGCAAATTTGTGGAACGGAAATTTCTGTAGGGTTACAGAGAAGTAACCAATATGCTCTCTTTTATACATTATAAAAAGGCCAATTTGCCATTTATAAACCGGGCTTATATCTGTTTGGTTTAACTACAAAAATGTTTCATTGTTATAGGAGATGCATTTTTACATCAGATGATGTCTGTTTCTGATCATTAACACTGTTTCCTAAATGTGTACTTTAAAAGATAAATGTAGGAGGCTGGAGCGATGGCTCAATGGTTACAGCGTCTGCCTGGCATGTGTGAGTACGCGGGTTCAACCCCAGCACCATGTACACAATGAAGTGACCGAACAACGTGTCACATGAAAAACTAAATAAAATTGATTCTTTCTCTCTCTCACTGTCCCTCTCTCTTTCAAAAAAAATAAATAAAAGTTAAACCTAGGTAATATAAGGACACCCGCGTCACTGATGCATGCTGGGTTGTTTTTTTTTTTTTGTTACTGTTGTTTGTGTGTTAGAGATATTCATGTCCTCTAGGTATACAAGTCTCTTTATTTACTTATTTTTTATTTTCAGGGCTAAGGACCGAACTTGGGGCCTTAGCGCACGCTAGGCAAGTGCTCTGCCGCTGAGCTAAATCCCCAACCCCTACAAGTCTCTTTAAATGTGAAGCTTAGAGAAGCACTTTACCAAGCCTGTGTTTCCAAACAGAAGTTATCTGTGGCAGTTGTCTCTTTCAGACTTATAGAAGCAACAAATCTTTTGGGGATTTGTGTCATTTAATATTTTGTAATTGATAAGCTGTAATCAATGTGTTTCTTTTTACACTAGGATGGAAATTTGAAGGTCTTTTTGAAGGACAATGGGGAAAGCCTGGTTGGTTTGAGGGTTGGTAATGGGGAATATAAAGTCTACTTTTTCCACAGGGAGAAGGTTGAGAACTCTCTTGGCTTTTGATTCATGTTCTAGGTTTGGGATAATAAAAATCATGTTTCTTGGTTCATAACTATTATGCAAACTAAGTATCTTTTGTTCTTGTTTTTCATTTTGTATTTTTCCTTGTAAAACCTAACTATTGACTGAGTGCTTCACAGAAATATAACTTCTATGACAAACTGATTTAATTTGAGATAACAAGCCATCACAGGATATAAGGCTGACTTCCAATATTAATACCCATCCCAACAAAATAAAAGGTGTCAGTAACTGTAAAATTATAGCCATTGGAGCTAAAGCCTAGTACTCCTACTACAGGACTGGAGAAACTGGCCTGCTGCATGTTTAAAGCCAAGACCAAGAGACCAAAGGTAAGGAAGTTAAAGGGTTAGGAAAATAGTCAATATTTTGGCCCTTGTCCTGTTTGGTCAGCTAAAACTCAGGGGACAATTGGACTTCTCTACAGGCTTGACAACTCTGGGAAACATGACCTCCCGGTCAGGGTGATCAAATGTCCCTAGAGAACAGAAAATCACCTATTGTGCATGCTGCAAAAAGAGGAAGGACATTGGACAGGGAGATGTCCCTGATGCTTCCAAGTGAAGCCACATGTGGTCAGCAAGACCCTGATCTATCCTGGCAGATGGCACAACTGGTAGAAGAGCCAAGAAACTTTCCACATTCTCCAATAATGACTCTGATAGATCTCAGCTGACTTTTAGCAATAGCTAGGAACAAGGCAATTCTGACCAACTTGGTCTTAAACACCTGGCAGGAGAGTATAACCAAAGCATGGCCACACATGGTCATTTAAAAAGATGATTATCTAGTCCTTATATCTTAACTACAGCTCAAAAGGACACCTGTGACTTTATAAAAAAAAAATTACATGCTATGTATGTGCCCTGGAGCCGTCCATGCAATACATTTTAAGAGTCCAAAAGCTAAACAGGGAGAAGTGCTTGTTCCTCCAAGACACTCAGGTAATTAATGAAACACTCATCGTCCTCCACCCTATGATGTTTAACCCTTATTCTCTGCCATTTGAGATCCCAGGTGCTCCTGCTTAGTTTACAGTTTTAGATACCTTCTTTTCTGTACATCCCTAGACTCTCAATCACAACACTTATTTGTCTTTGAGGAGCCAAATAATGGATTTCAATTAACCTGATTCCTTCCTCTCTCAGGCTCAATGTTGGTTTCATTCTGACATTAATTTTGTTAATATCTTAGTTCAGCTGATTCATTCGAAGTTAAAATCTGTTGAACTCCTAATGGTGATGAAGATGGAGCCCACCAGCACTCCAGATGACCTCTACTATGGATTCCTTATTCGACCCAAACATTCTTTTTTTAATAATATATTTTATTAAGGAATTGAGTTATTATACAATCATAAATGCACTTAAAGTAACAATATGATATGCATATACACTTAAACCAGAATTACCCCCTAGATCCCTCCTTATTCTCCCTCCCTCTACCCTCCCCACTACATATCTATGATTGCCCTAGGTTATGTGTTACTATGCCTTTGTTGGGCTAACACATGAGATTAACTACCTTTCACACAGGCCTGGGTTTAGCTCCAGCCTCCACAAATGAGTGAAAATATTTGACCCTTGACTCTCTGGGTTTGGCTAACTTTGCTCAGCATGATTTCTTCCATTGCCATCCATTTACCTTCAAAGGCTGCAATTTTGTTGTTTCTAATTGCTGAGTAGAACTCTCTCTCTCTCTCTCTCTCTCTTTCTCTCTCTCTCTCTCTATATATATATATATCTCACAGTTTTTGGATCCATCCATCCAATGAGGAGCATCTGGGTTGCTCTTGGTCCCATAATTTAGCTATTGTAAACTGAGCTGCTATGAACGTAGATTTTGCTGTGTCACTGTAATGTGCTGATTCTAATCAACCTAAACATTTTTTTTTCCTTCAGGGCTGAGGACTGAACTTGGGGCCTTGCATGTGCTAGGCAAGCCATCTGCCACTGAGCTAAATCCCCAACCCCCAAACATTCTTAAGGGAAAACCCAAAATTGCTTGCCTCATGATGCCCCCTTTTCAGATGGAAGTAGCCAGATTAGTCGTTGCACGAACCCCTAAAATGCTCCCCATGATGTTGAGCATGGTATTTCTCTGCTTAACACAGAACTGGCACTCAGGAGGAAGGCTGTTTTACAAAATCGGATGGCTGTAGATGTTCTCACAGCAGCTCAGGGAGTTACTTGTGCCATCATCCAAACTGAATGCTGTGTTTACATTCCTGACAATTCTAATAATGTGACCAAGGTCCTTGAAGACTTACATTCCCAAATAAATGCCATGTCCTCACCAGACTTGTCATGGGGACAACTGTTTAGCTCATGGTTTTCTGGCACCTTCTGGTGGAAAATGTTGCTGGCCTCTACAGTTGCCATCATATTTGTTGGCATATTTGGGTGCTGCTGAATTTATTGCTGTATCAATTTCATTCCAGTGCTCATAACTTGTTTCTCTCAAAGCACCTGCCTCGCAGATGGCTCTACAGTGTGTTTCTGCCAGATGAAACATTTACCACGGTCCCTTGGATTGACCCTGCCCATGACCAGAGACACTCTGCCCACGAGCGCTCCAGATGACCTCTACTACAGGCTACTTATTCAACCCGAACATTCTTCAGGGAAAACCCAAACTGCTTGCCCCAGGATGCTCCCTTTTCAGCCAGAAGTAGTCACCTTAGTTGTTGCCTAAACCCTTACAGCAGTATGGGTGTCCCTAAAAAAGGGGGGGAATGAGACAGAGAAAGCTAGGTGATCAGTGTAGGCAGAATGATGCAGGTCAATAAAGAGGAAATTAACTGATGGCCATTTTTTTTCCTGAGAGGGCAAAGAGCATCCACTGCCCTAAGTAAGCAGGGGTGCATATCAGTTTCACATCCCCTTTGCTAACAATGATGGTCTAGACAGTGACTTCCCTCTGCTGATAAAGATGCTCGTGGCCAGGACCAAAGACGAGGTCAGATCAGAATTTTGCACTCATGCTCCTAGGCATGGGGGAGGGAAGGCAATGATTAACCAAGGGAAGAGAATCTTGAAAAGGCAAGTTGCATCCCCTCTTCTTGACTCTGAGACTCCCTTCTCCTGGAGAAGTCTTTTCTTCCTATCCTTTCTTAAATAAACTGTTCCGCTTGCCTCAGTGTCCCTTGGTTTCATTCTTCAACTCCAAGACGACATGAACCCAACACCCACAAAACCAGCATCAGTAGAAGCAATGAACTTTACACTTTTACAGAACATTTACAGAAACCAATACTCTATTGATTGACCACTTAGAAAAAACATGTGGGCTGGTAATCTTAAACATGTCTTTACTTTTATGTTTAACCAATTTAAATTGAACCTCCTTTTAAATGCTTAAGTCACATGAACTAAAAGTCATTTGGATCTATTTTTAATAATTTAATTTATGAGTGCTCATTTGGTATCATGTTGACACAACACATAACACACAAGTCTACAAGCATATGATATAGGTTGCTCACAAAAAACCAACAGGAAACAAAGATTTTAGAGACTTTCTTTGAATCATTGACCTTTGAATAAAGACAACAGTAAAAAAAAAAACCAGGATTGAAGAAAGGCTCTCGTTACACAAAACAAGACTGACTGAAAAATATATTTAGATATACAAAGCTGTAGGTGAATTCACCAGTAAAAATGAGCTCAAAAATGAATTATTTCTCCTCAAAGTTAGCCCAAACATTGAAAGAATGAGAGCTCATGAAATCCTCAGGAAAAGTTTTATTTTCGTTGTTGTTGCTTTTTTTTTTCTTGAGAGAGAGAGAGATAGAAATGAGCCTTTGTTTCTCCAACACTCTGTTGTGTGTGTGGTGCTGGGGTTCAAATCCAGGTCCTCGCAGATGTCAGGCAAGTGCTTCAACCACTGAGCCACCACTCCAGCCCCAGGAAAAGTGTTTAAGAACAAAGAAATTGTAGACATTCGGGAACTTTCCATTTTCCCTCCTTGTGTACACCTGAAGAAGAGAAAACTCCACAGGAATTAGGTTCTCCTGATTCTCTGGGCTCTTCATGGCAGCTTTTTGAAGCCAAGTGCCTGCTGCATTGCCTCCAAAAGCACAAGAATGTAGGCCTCTTAAGCTTCTCAAAAGGCTTGGAACCTGGAGCATCTGGCCTTTCCGGATCCTCCCATCTCTGTCTCCTTCTGAAACTGCTGTCTGTAGAGGAGTCATGCAAGCCGTTGGAGCCATGATTTGAAAGGATTAGTTTCTGCCCTCTTAGATTGTTCATCATCAGGGGCTGGAGCGGTGGCTCAGCGGTTTCGGTGCTTGCCTGGCAAGCACAAGGACCTGGGTTCAAACCCCAGCACCATGTACACAACTGAGTGTTGGAGCAACTAAAGCCATGTGAAAACCTAAATAAAGTTGTTTCTCTCTTAAAAAAAAAAAAAAAAAAAAAAAAAAAAAGATTGTTCATCATCAGGCTCCTTTATAAACACTACGAGATGATAAAGGCAGCCGGGCAGAAGGTACAGGCATTTCATGTATGGGAAGATCTGAGTTTTAGAAGGAATGGGAGGTCCTTTTACTTCTCTAGAAGGTTCTAAACAAGTCTTCACTAGGGCCCACGTAAAGAACGTCCTCACTGGGGCTGGAGCGGTGGCTCAGCGGTTTCGGCGCTTGCCTGGCAAGCACGAGGACCTGGGTTCAAACCCCAGCACCACGTACACAACTAAGCGTTGGAGCAACTAAGGCCATGTGAAAAACTAAATAAAGTTGTTTCTCTCTCTCTCTCTGTCCCTCTCTCTTTAAAAAAAAAAAAAAAAAAAAGAACGTCCTCACAGGTGTTTGAATACCTGGCCAATGCTCCATTTAAAAAAATTTTCCAGAGGCTGGAGTGGTGGCGCGGTGGTTACGGTGCTTGCCTGGCATGCACAAGTACATAAGTTCAAACCCCAGCACCACCTATACAACTAAGTGTCAGAGCAATGAAAGCCTTATGAAAAATTCAATAAAAATTGTTTCTCTCTCTCTCTCTCTCTCTCACTGTCCTTCTCTCTTCAAAAAAAAAAAAAAATTCCAATTATTTTCCAAGTTTCTACATCTAAGATTCTCTCTTCTGGAAATCATGGACACAACTCTATGACCCAATTAATTAACTGTGTAAGAGACTCTGAGATAACAGTAGCTCCTCCTTGCTTAAGCATACATTTTAATTTATTTTAAGAGAAAGAGAATGAGAGAGAAAGAAAAAAATCAATTTTTATTTATTTTTTTTAATCTGATTCTGGTTGCTCTGACACCCAGTTGTGTACGTGATGCTGGGGTTTGAATCTGGGTCCCCATGCATGATGGGCAAGTGCTCTAACCATCGTGCAAACGCACCAGCCCAAACATTTTAAAAGTGAAATAAAATGATGTACATGTGCCGAATTATTCCTTTGTGTCCCAACCATTAAAAGAAAAAAAAAATCCCCTACCCGCTAGTTGTGACCATTGTAGGAGTAGGGTACAGAAGACTTACCACACTAGTTTTCTCCAGGAAAATGCAGTTTTAGTCCCTGTTTGGGTGCTACTTGCCACAGACAGCTACAGGCGATTAGACTTCTGTATGAAATAAAGACTCAGGAAATTTGGATACAGGGGTGGCTGGGGAGAGCACTCCCAAAGCACCACAGAATTTATTTAGTTGAAATAAAGACATTTAGAAACAACCTTCAAAGAACAGAGTTTTGATCCAATCAACCTAATCTTGAGCAAAAAAGGGCACAGTTACACTTCTAAAGACTACTTCAAGAACAGATGTAAGGGGCTGGAGCGGTGGCTCAGCGGTTATGGTGCTTGTCTGGCAGGCGCAAGTACCATGTACACAACAAAGTCTCGGAGCAGTGAAAACTACAGGAAAAACTAAATAAAAGTGATTCTCTCTTTCACTGTCCCTCTCTCTTAAAAAAAAAAAAAAAGAATAGGTAGGTGTAGGCTATAAAACTTATTTTTGTGCACTTAAAGGTCAATCGAGATATGTATCTAAGGGAACTATTATCTGGGGGACAGTGATGATCTGTAGGTATCCAGGGATGCATCTGATGACTTGGACACGTGACTGCTTATAGGCAGGTTTCCTCCTGGCTCCCCATAATGTGTTCCATCAAGCTGCCATTAGGTCACCTCAATGCCTCAGGTTGTTTCTGCGACATTCTCTAACAGTCATGAGATTAGTTATACTTTGCAAAACTGCCCTTTGTAAAGTTATTCTCCCCGCATGCCCTGCTTTGTCCAGCATTATAACTTCTAAAGAAAACTGCCCTTTACGTGGCAGAAATATTAACTTCTAGAGTTAACAAGTCCAAGAAAAAGAAAGAAAGAGAGGAAGCATTGGTACGAGAATGCCTGATCAGTAGTCCGGCCTCAGCGTCTCAGAACCTGGAACACCTGGAGGTCTTCAAAGGACTCTTAAGTGTGGGCAAAGAACTTGCTAATTCTGCTCTTTAATAATCTTTTTTTTTTAAGAGAGAGGGACAGTGAGAGAAAGAGAGAGAGAGAGAATCAATTTTATTTAGTTTTTCATGTGGCTTTTGTTGCTCTGACACTTTGTTGTGTACGTGGTGCTGGTTTGAACCTGAGTCCTCGTGCATGCCAGGCAAGTGCCATAACCTCTGAGCCATTGCTCCAGCCCCAGAAGAATAAACTTTAACTCACATGAAAACAGTGTGTTTATCTAAAGGGTTACAGGACTGGCCTAGGAGAAGAAGGTAACTGTAAGAATGTTCTGAACTAAACAGAAGAAAGCATCCCCTGGAGAGCAAAGGTGGTTTTTGAGCCTAGATGCATGACTCAGTACTCAGCCTTTCTATTCGTTACCTCGGCGTTACTCTCCCTCCTCCCCGTAATACCCCTCATGTGCCTGAATTCCTGGCTCATTTTCCTGATTAGCTAGCTTATCATAACAAAACTCGGTTTCTTTCTAACCAGATCTCCTCTACGGAACATAGGCTTTTGTGTAAGGAGCCAACAGGACCGGGTTCAGTAACGTCTGCACTCCTATGTATACATATATCCAAAAGAAATGAAGACATGTCCATACAGAAACTTGTGGTTGACTTTGAAAACCACTATTTTGCGTTGCGTATGGAAATTGCTGTCGCTTCCCTCATGACGGTCCAAGCATCCTTCCAAAACAACTGTGAGATCAGGTGCTTTGCTAAACTTACCAACACCTACTGCCTGGTGGCCATCAGAGGATCAGAGAACTTCTACGGTGTGTTTGAAGGTGAGCTTGCTGATACCGTATCCATGGTGCATGGGTCCATTGCCAGCTGCAGCATCATCAGGTGCATGTGTGTGGGGAACAGGTGTGGGCTCCCGGTGGCCAGCAACACTACTGATCAGGAGCTGCCTCCGGGACTCAGGGCAGATCTGGCAGGTGGAGGAGTGGCTTTCAGCCCTGGGCAATGTTACCATCTGCAACAACAACGTGGCCTGGATCCACCCAGACCTGAACAGGGAGAAAGAAGAAATCTTGGCTGATGTGCTCAAGGCTAAGTCTTCTGGCTGATAGTGGCTGACCAGGTGTAGTAGGAAGCCACCGTGTCTTCAGCAATCAAGGAGGGCAGGTGCAGCCCAAGACTGCAGTTGAAGAATTAGATGAGCTGTGTTCTTCGTTGGGTCCCCCTTGTGGCAGGCACTGTGAACTGAGGCAGTGGGGTGAACGCACAACCAACTCGAGCTGTCAGTAGTGGAGAGTGCCTTCAAACTGAAGGAAGGCCCACCTAGCACATCTCCTCCAGCCCCACCTCGCTCACCTTCCGTGCCCCTCCAAGGCTCTGCCTCTGAGCTTTGGCTGCTCCCTCTCACGCCGCAGCTGTTTCGAGTTGGGTGCCCGCAGGGCGTGGCAGAGAGCTCACTGGAACTGAATGGACGGGCACCCAGCCCTCCTTCACCTGCTCCAGCTCCTAAATCTGTTGCTACTCCACGAGTGTTTTTGTTTTTGTTTTTGTCAAACTAACTTTTTTATTTTAAACTTGTACTACATAGTGTACTGGGGGAAAATCTCCCATTTTCCCTCAATCTTTCTACTCACTCGAATACTTGTAACCAGCTAATGTGTGGGGTTTACTCCAAAACAAGTAAATTTGATTTTTAAAAGCTTTTTTTTATTTGTTCAACATGGCCTCACATATTGGAGGGAGTCGTTGTTACACATTCATGAACACATGGATATTGACAGAGCAAGCCAAGGCCGATGCCAGTTCATGATCTCCCCACTGTGAATTCTCCCTGTTCCCATGTTTCCCCTACTTTACCCCTGTGTTAGTTGGGCTTCTCGTGGACATCAAGGGTCCCCAAATGGATTGATAACCCCCTTACTCCCTCCCTCCAGCTGTCTTGATATCCCCCCAATCCCTTCCTCCCCTCCCTGCCCCCTCTCTTCACCCCCCAGTGTCATAACATGGTTCCCACAGCTCATGTAAAAATTCACTCATGTTGAAGTGTTTATTTAGCTTAGCCACTTTCAATCTGTCTCCATTTGTGTTCTAGCTTCCACATATGAGAGAAAACATTCGGCCCTTGAGTCTCTGAGTTTGGGATATTTCACTCAGCATAATTTTTTTTCCATCTCCATCCATGTGGCTGCAAATGCCATGACAACATTCTCTCTAATAGCAGAGTAGAATTCCATTGTATATATGTACCACAATTTTTGAATCCACTCATCCAGTGAGGGGCATCTGGGTTGGTTCTATGATTTAGCTATAGTAAATCGAGCTGCTATAAACATTGATGTAGCTGTGTCTCTGTAGTATGCTGATTCTAACTCTTTTGGGAAAACACCCAGGAGTGGGATAGCTGGGTCAAAAAGTGGTTCCATCCCTAATTTTTTGAGGAGTCTCCACACCGCTTTCCAGAGTCCTACCAAGTGTGATAGTGTTCCTTTCTTCCCACAACCCCTCCAGCATCTGTTATTATTTGTATTCTTCATTTTTGCCTCCGTCAGGAGTAAGGTGGATTCTAGTGAAGTTTCGATTTACATTTCCCCGATTGCTAGTGATGAAGAGCATTTTCTCATATATTTATGGGCTTTTTGGACTTCTTCCATTGAGAAGTTTCTATTCCCTAGCCTATTTATTTATTGGATTATTTGTGGTTTTGGTGTTCAGTTTTTGAGTTCTTTGTATATTCTGGATATTAGCCCTTTGTTGGAGGTGTAGCAGACAAAAATTTTCTCCCATTCTGTAGGTTCTCTCTTGACACTCTTGACTAATTCTTTAGCTGTGCAGAAGCTTTTTAGTTTAATGGCACTGGATGAAGGTTCTGCTTTCCTATGTCACCCCATGAAAGGAGAGTTCCCTCTGGTTTAAAAAAAATCACTATTTTGGAGGTCAAGTAGTTGAGCAATTTGTAAACTCTGGGTCAGATTTCTAATCAACTCCGCATGTAGACCTGTTATTCATTTAAGGAATGTTTGTCTAAAACTGTTAGTATAAGATTGATTATCTCTAAATTTACGTAACATCTAGTCTCCCCCTTCACAGCTCAAGACACTAGTGTAAGAGTAGTTAAGATATTTCCAAGATTCACAGGGCATCATGATTAACAGATTAACAATCAACAGGTTTCACCATGTCCTGTTCCAGGCCACTGGACTGGCACTAGAAATAGGCAGTCATGGATCCTTTCCTAACCTTAATCCCCTACTGTCCTCCTCATCTTAGGGTAGAAGGAGCTTGAAGTCTAAGCTGGGTTAAGAAGGTCTGTGTTGGAGATAGCTGGCCATGTTCTTTGGTTTTCTGGCTTTCCAAATGATTTTTTTTCTTTGACCAACAACCTGTCCTCTAGTAACTGGCCTTTTGGAGCAATGAGTAGATGAACTTGAGTTTAACACCATTATTTATAACAGCCAAAAAGTAGAACTACTCAAATGTCCATCAGAAGATGAGCATAATGTGACGTATTCATACGGAGGTATTCAGCAATAAATGAAGTGCCAATAGTTGCTAGAGGTACAATATGTTTGTGTATGTGTGCGTATCTAAAAGTGTATATGTGTGTGTGTGCATGTATACACATTTTTCTTTCTTGTCTTTCTTTTTTGTGTGCCCTTGGGATATAAACCAAGGCCACATGAATGCTAAGAGTGCTCTACTCCAGAGTTAAACGCTAGCACACAATGTGGTGTATTAATCACGTTTTCATTGTTCTGTATCCTTTGATGCTTTGCCATTGTGGGGGCTTTGCTCCCTGGGTAGACAGGTACCTTGCCGAGTTTGCCAATTCCTAAAGATGGCAAATAACTCATCATGAATGTATCTTTGGTATTTAACTCACCCAGAGCCCATGCTCCCGACATTTCTCCTTTGTCAAACTCCCAGACACCAAGAATGAGCAAAGAAACACCAAGGTTGTTGGGCAAAGAAAAAAATGCATTTCAAAAGCCAGAAAACAAAAGAACGCGGCCAGCTATCGCCAATAAAGACCATCTTAATCCTTCCTTCAGCACCCCGCAGCCAGGTACTGGACAAGCTGCGAACGCCTCCATTCCCACAGCCCACTGCAACGGTTCAAAGCATCAGATCTTGTTCAAACTTGCACACTGGCCTCACCCCTTCCTTCCAGCAGAACTCATAACAAAGGCCCTGCACCAAGTTTTCTCCCCTGTGGCTCTGAATGACTGTGGCACGTCCCTCCCCACCTGGGCCAGTGTGGTGTGGTGTGTCCCTTCTTGGGATCTTTAAATAGTACACTCTTCACATTGACTCATGTCTGTCACTTTATCACACCTGAATAAAACGAGACCTGGGCACATTTTTTTTTTTTTTTTTAAGAAAGAGGGGACAGTGAGAGAGAGAGAGAGAGAGAGAATCAATTTTTATTTAGTTTTTCAAATGGCCTTCGTTGCTCTGAGACTTCCTTGTGTTCATGGTGCTGGGGTTTGAACACGCGTACTTGCGCATGCCAGGCAAGCGCCGTAACCGCTGAGCCACCGCTCCAGCCCCTGGGTACATTTTAATACACGTGGAAACTTAGAAAAAGTTCTGCGAAGTAAAAGAAGTCACATAGTGTATGAACCCATTCACATGAAATGTACCAAATAGGTACACCTACAGAGATAGAAAACAGAAGAGTGGGTTCCTGGGGTTGAACGAACTAGAGGAAAAGGGTGGTCGCTGCTAAGGAGCACACGATTTGTTTGGGCAGATAAACACTCGTAAGTTAGATTATGGTATACTTCTTTCTTCTTTCAGGGCTGAGGACCGAACTCAGGGCCTGTGCGTGCTAGGCAAGCCCTCTGCCACTGAGCTAAATCCCCAACCCCAGATTATGGTATACTCTGATTACACAAAAATATTTTTACTTAAAGTGGACAGATTTCATAGCATGTGAACCATATTGACTAAAAAGTTGAACAAAAAATGGAACTTTTTTCCCTCCAAATTTTGGAAACTGTTTGTGAATATTCCTTTTTATTGAAATGTAGTTCTCTGCATAACTGCAATGAAATGGCTCTGCTCCTAAGAGGACACACTTGGAGATTCTGGGGTGACTTCCTAGCCTTGAGAGGCTTTTGAAAAGACCAAATCTGATTCGTTCAAATTTTTCTGCAAATATTTTTTTTTTAAAAGAGAGAGAGGGAGGGAGAGAGACAGAGAGAGAGAATCAATTTTATTTATGCATCTGGTTTTGGTTTCCAACACTTAGTTGTGTACATGGTGCTGCTGTTTGAACCTGGGTCCTTGTGCATGCCAGGCAAGCTCTCCAACCTCTGAGCCACTGCTCCAGCCGCTTCAGCAAATAAAATTAAAAGAGATGAAATGTGGTAGTAACATCACCATTCTTGCTATACTTATGAAAAAAATAAGGCCATGTTTAAGGAAGTCACGCTTATTTTGTAAGCAAAGTAGTCTTATTTGAGTATATTTAGAAGGAATGAGGTGACTTTAGAGAGAAAATATGTATTTCTGAGGAATTACTAATGTATATTTGTTTTGAGCCTGTAGATCTCATCGCTGTCTTTTTTTTTTTAAGAATCAATTTTTAGGGGCTGGAGTGGTGGCTCAGTGGTTATGGCAGTTGCCTGGCATGCGCAAGGACGAAGATTCAAACCCCAGCACCACATACACAAAGAAGTGTCAGAGCAACAAAGCCACATGAAAAACTAAATAAAATTGATTCTCTTTCTCTCTCACTGTCCCTCTCTCTCTTAAAAAAATCAATTTGAATTTAATCATCTGGTTTTTCTTTCTCCAACATTTAATTGTGTGTGTGGTTCTGGGGTTTGACCCCAGGGCCTTGTGCATGCCAGGCAAGCGCTCTACCACTGAGCCACTGCTCCATCCCCTCTGCTCACTGTTGAGTTTGTGTTGTCTGCCTGTGGACTGGACTGGATCTTGAATTCTTCCAGATTCATCCTACATGAATTTCTCCCATGGAGTCGCTAAGAATGAGCGCTCCTCCGTTCCAGAAGGCCAGCAGGCGGAAGCTAGCCAACGCAACACAGACGTCCAGGATCAGCATGTAGTCACTCCGAGAGTTCCACAGAATGCCTGATGCTCCATGAGCAGAGACTTGAGACTGCAAACCAGGATGGGAGGTTGACAAGGCCAGCATGTGGGCAGCTTTCCCCAAGATGTCCAGGAAAGACTCCCTTTATGAGACTCTTCATCTTTCCTGGCTTACACCAATGTCTTTGGCTTGAAAGGATGATGCCGTGATTAGCTTTTTTGTCTTTTAAAAAGAGAGTCAATTTTATCCATTTTTTCATTTGGTTTTTGTTTTCAGACACTTAGTTGTGTATATGGTGCTGGGATTCAAACCCCGGTCCTCGCGCATGCCAGGCAAGCGCTCTGCTGCTGAACCTTTTCTCCAGCCCCTGTGATTGGCTTTTGACAGTCAGTGGCTTCTTCAGGTAACTAGACAGAGGTTTAAGTTGTGACATCAAATACAAATCTTCACATGATAAAAGAGATCTGTTAGTCCATCCAATGGCTAATTTTAACAATACCCCTACTGCAACTGTGGTTCAAATGGTACCAGTGGTTCCCAGACTTGCTTATTCTCCCTCCCTGTCTTAATGGAACCCATGAGAGGATGTCAGATAATAGAATTGCTACTTACGTGTGTCTGTAAATGCATCTGCTTCCATGAGGTTATTTTCATATGTGACAGTTTTAGTTTTATATATTCTGAATATTTTATTTTAGTTGCATGAACCTTATCAACCAGATTGAGAAATAAATCCGTAGCAGTACAATGGAATACGCTGTTTCCCCAACCCCCAGAGGAAAGCGGATGCTTGAATTTGGAATGATGTTGTCTTTAAAGTTCTTAAGTCAGAGGCATTATGTTGCTATGGAGAATTATTTTTGCATTTCAACTAAACATTTCTAAACTAGCACTTGAAATACCATAGTCTTGACCTAGAGATTGTTGATCTTCTGGTGTCTGTTTACAAAAATAAAATAAGGTGTGGGCAATGTGGGAGTAATTCTGGTTTGAGAACAAATGGGTATCATATTGTCACTTTGTATGTACTATGATTGTACAATAACTCAACTCCTTAATGAAACATTAAACAAATAAAAATAAATAAAAAAGAAGCCTTATATGATGTTAATATCTAAAAACAGTTTATAGTTTAATCCTATTATCAATTTTTTTTTTAAAGAGAGAGGGACAGTGAGAGAGAGAGAGAGAAGCAATTTTATTTAGTTTTTCATGTAGCCTTCATTGCTCAGATACTTTGTTGTGTATGTGGTGGTGGGGTTTGAACTCACACACTCTCGCATGCAAGGCATGCCCTGTAACCGCTGAGCCACCGCTCCAGCCCCCTATTGTCAAATATTTTGAAGAATAACAAGGGATGATAGGCAGGGAGGAGAGAGGGAAATATTAGAACTGAGATAGAGCAAGGTACATTCTAAGCAGTTATAAATGTCACTGTGTATACTATAGCCATTTATATAAAAAAATTTCTTCATAGGTATTAGAATTATGTCACTGTATTTGGGTTTTTTAGGAACAATATAAGACCCAGAAGAAAGGCAAGGGATCAGGGGATGGGAGGAGGGAGGTAGAGGAGTGTGTGTGTGGGATATTGAACAAATTGTATTGCTGATTTGTGTGCATCTAGGAATATGCGACAGCTAATCCCATCATTATGTAAAACTATAATGCACTAATAAAAAATTTTAAAAAATAAAAACACTTTGTAGTGTGAATGGATATGAATCTGTAAGTTGATGATGAAGTTGATGTTGGAAATGAGTCACGGCATGAGTAAGTGTTTTGTAAGAATGACATATTATGTTTGTGTATAGAAAAGGGAACTTTTGTCCAATATTTTATTTTTCATTTCTAAGAATTGCTTTTTGAACACTTATTATTATAAATAAAGTTTATGTTGGTCATAGAGCAAAATAAGGAGGAGGAAGTGAACAACCGTGCTGAAGGATGAAAGCTGTGAGCCAAACCTCCCGTTTGAGAGGAGGGCCCACGCTGGTTCTCGGGGTGCCCACTTCAGGTCCCCAGGTATGGAAGTCACTGCTGGAGTCATGAGAGTGGAGGCCAGGACAGCCGTTCTGTGGCAGGAGGCATGCACACACGTCCTGATGCCCTCTGGAGCCAGCTGGGTGTTGGGCGGTGAATAGTGCCTCTACCAGCAGGGACGAGGTTTGCCCTGGGGACGGTACTGATGCTAGCACCTGCCTTGCAGCACAAGTTTGGGGCTGTTTTCAATGCTTTGTATTAAGACGTGTCATCTTAAGAGTATTTGTTGAAGAAACAGACAAAGCAAGACATTGTGGCTGTGCCCAGGTCATGTGTTGTGGCTCTGCCTGGGTCTTGCACTCAGGGCTTTCCTCCCCATTTCAAGCTTTCGTTATTTTTGTGGTATTGAACTTGAAGCCATGTTCACACATGATATGCCAGTGCTCTACCTGTGAGCCACCCTCAGGCCCTCCATAAGTTCCTTTTTTTTTAAGAGAGAAGGAGAGAGTGTGAGAGAGAGAGAATCACTTTTTATTGAGTTTTTCACATGGCTTTCGTCGCTCTTGAGAGTTTTAGGAAAGATAGTAAAATAACTAGGTAAGAGCTAGCTGGCAGAGAGTGATTGACAGGGCATGCTCAGGGCCTTCAAATGCAAATGACCATGAGGCTCACCTTTGTCCCAACTAAGAGATGGGGGTGGTCACTGGTGGGAACTAGGAAGTATTTGCCACTTTTGTTTTATATAGATTTTAACCAATGGTGTTCTTGACCAGTTTCAATGCCTGCTTTGCATAGGGTTCAACCAATGATGTAGATGCATTTCTCAATATCTGCTTTGCATGAATGTTAATTATGCTCATACCCCAAATCAATATAACCCCTGGCCTGACCTCCATTAGAGGGTGTCCTGCTTCCAGGTGCCCCTCTGCCTTTCAGAGTCTCTGCTCTTCTTCCTAAATAAATCCTACTCCTTTTACTCCTCCTTTGGTGGTTGTCCCTGGATTTTATTTTTCAAATTCATGAGACAAGAACCCAGAAGATTGGAGCTGAATTTCCCGGGGGTGAATTTCCACCACACCAAGAGCTGCAACACCCAGCTTTTAGCTGGAGAGCTGCTAACACTATTTCGGCTGCAGACCCCTGCAGCCAGCCCAAATTCCCAGTTTTAACTGGGAATGGCTGCAAACACTAGAAGCAGGCTATTTTGGCTGCTGGAATCTGTAATTGGCCCAGGCTCCATTTGCCAGTGGGAGCACAGAATCCGGCTTCAGCTCAAAAATCCTGCATCACTCTGACACTTAGTTGTATATGTGGGTGCTGGGGTTTGAACCTGTGTACTCGCACATGCCTGGCAAGTGCCATAACCACCGAGCCACTGCTCCAGCCCCCCTCTGTAAGTTTTTAAAGTTCTCAATAAAGAAAACGTTGAAAAAATCGTATAATTGATAGCCATACATCCATCTATGCTCTGCAATTGAGAACATTTTGTTATTCTGTTCATTTCTCTTTGTAGTTTTGCAAAACATGGGAATATTGCAGTTTTCATAACACTTCACTCCTACATAAACAACATTCACATTCCAGCAGTTTCTACAATACTTCCCTTTTTAAGCCAGTGCATGGCCATTCAGGCAGATACCCACTCACATTTCACAAAGTGCCCTTGGTTGTTTTCCCACAATGACCTAGGTGTTGCAAAGAAAACCGGCCATGATGATCCCTTTGCCTGCATGATGTCCAGGGATCATGTCTAGCTAAGATCCTTGTTTTCCAAAACGTGTTTGTCATGTTTTACAACAGAGATCTGAGAGGTTTGTAAGATGTATGTCATTTCTGTCAAACCTGAAAGATTGTGATGTATAACCCACTACCTTCATTTTAGACCCCCTCCCCCTTGAAGATAGTAACTCCCTCACCTGCGTCAGCCCACCTCTTTCCGAGGACCCCTTCTGGTACCCAGTCATCCTTTTCTGGTGAACTTTGCTGACTCACCATGACCCTCACCACGTGTGCGGCAACCCCCACCCCACTCTCTCCCAGTCCCCGCCTACTCCCTCTCCCCACCCGCCTCCACCTAATCACAGCCAATCACGCAGACTGTGCACCTGAGCTCCTCCAATTAGAGCGAAGGGCAGTATCCCATCAGGTTGGAATTAGAAGCCCCTCATTTCCTTGCTGGGAGGCGCATTCTTTCGCCCTTCGGCCCAAGTAAATTTTCTGCCTTGCTCACCCACACCCCACCATGTGTTTGATTTCATTTATAACGGTTGCAACAGACTGGGTGGCCACGGAGCCAAAGGTATTTAAGTTCTGATTCCTTCTACGTTTGACCGCCCCTGAGTAACACTGTCCCGCCCCTTGACTTAACTTTTACATTGATTATGCTCCTGACATGGAATGGTTCAGCATGAAAACAACAAGCAAAATGGAATTTACAGAGAATCTTTTATTCATCTATTGATTTTCACTAGTTATTTTCAGCCATTTCACTTTTTCTCCCCAAATATCCCAGAAGAAAGCACAAAAAACATCAGAGAATTAGTATGCACTAATTAGGCAGCCTACTGTAGCACGTTAGACCTATTCTTTTAGTTATTATTATTATTATTATTATTATTATTATTTTGTATAAGGATGTTTCTGAAAGTGTAAGTATCCTTTGGATCACACCAGGACAGGATAGCACATGGGGACTGTGGTGGAGGCATGAGTTAAACTCACCACTGAAATATTTTCTTATCCTGAACAAGCTGTCCATGAGGTCCCTCTGCATCTGGGGGCAAAAGGGCCAAGTACACAGGGGTCTCGGCTCCTTCCTCCGGGCTTTTGGTGGCTGTGGGTCCCGCCATGTCTGTTTTCACCTGCCCCGGGGAACAGGCATTCAGCAGGATCTTGTCCCCTCTCCTCTGCTCATTGAGTTTCC